>CM042834.1:26567324-26620712 GCA_023653725.1 Bungarus multicinctus
GAGACAGGCTGTTCCAACTCTTAATAACTCTCACAGTGAGGAATTCCTCATTTTTGTAATCTTGACACTGAGGTAAAAAATTCAAAAGAAAGATATGAAGAAAAAAACAAAGGTCAAGATAGCTAGAGGGCACTTCCAGAAAGCAGCTTTTACATACTTTCTCTAGTGTATAAGACAGAATAAAATATGTCATAATATTCTTTCCTATTTTGAACTGGAGCTTAGCACAATGCCTGTTGTCTTGGTTTTTTTTTTTTAAGTGAGGTTATTAAACTGACCCCTGCACTTCAAATGTCTGAAATAAATTCAGCCAATTAAAGAGTTTATATAGAAATAATTGAAATCAATGATATGAATGAAGAGAATGAAATAATATACCAATATTAAAAAATTGCTAGGCAGGAGATATAACAAACAATATTTCAAGCGCAAGATATGAAACCATCAAATATGCAGTAATAATCCATGAGAAATTAATATGTTTGTCAGTTTAAAAAGCTGTTCCATGAGTGTATAGCAGTATTCCAGTATTTGAGAGGCTGCCACAAAGAGGAGGAGGTCAATTTATTTTCCAAAGCACCAGAAGGCAGGACAAGAAATAAAGGATCTGAACTAATAAAGGAGGGAAGCAACCTGGAATTAAGGAGAAACTTCCTAACAGTGAGGACAATTAACCAGTGAAACAGCTTTGCCTTCAGACATTTTGGGTGCTTCGTCTCTGGGGTTTTTAAAGAAGAGTCTTGACAGTTATTTATATGAAATAATATTGAGTGTCCTGCATGTTACTCGATTTCATTGAGGGCCGCATCAGGGTTATGTTTGACATCAGGGGGAGGCGTGGCCAAGGTGGGTATGTCCTGCATGATGTCACTTGTGTCAGGGGGCACCAGTTGTAGCCCAAACGCTCTGCCTGGGCGGGGGGGGGCATGTACAGCCCTTGCAAACTCTATTTTTGTTTTGGACAGCCTACTGCAACCCACTGCCAGTCAAAATGGAGCTCAGGAGAGCCATTTGTGGCCTTCTCTCGCTCCATTTTCACTGGCATAGGCACCGCGGGCCGGTCCTTTGCTATTTCCAGGACAGCCTAGCAGACCAGATCTAAGCATCCCACAGGCCGGATCCAGCCCCCGGACCTTGAGTTTGACACACCAGGACTAGGGTCTCCTTCTTGAGCAGGTAGTTGGACTAGAAGACTTTCTAGCTTTATTTTCAGCGACTAAATGATTGAGTTGTTGGATGATCCACAGAGTTGTAATGTGACCAGAAGGGTGTGCTCTATGAGGACCACCAATGAGCATTACCCACAGATAATTCAGAGCTCACTGGTGTCAGGGTTCCGACAAATGCTCTAATTAATTCATGAACCTCAAGCTGATTTTCAAAAGAAAATCATGACGGATATTCTGACCTTCCAGCGCGCAGTGAAAACCCTATTTTTTAAACAGGCCGGCCTGGCCCAGTAACTGTGTTTGTGGTTTTAACTAATCTTAATTGGGGTTTTATTAGCTTTTAATTTTTAATTGAATTTTGAATAGACAGCCGGATCAAATTATTTAATCTATTTTTAATTGTATTTATTGTATATTTATTGTATGTTTTTTAGTAGGCTGTACACCGCCCCGAGTCCCTTTTTGGGAGAGGGAGCGGTATAAAAGTTTGATTAAATAAATAAATAAATAAATTAGGAGTAATATGTTGGCATTTTTCTCAAGTCCAGTCAGCTCTGCCCTACATAATTTACTGTCCACTATGACCCTGTTTCCCTCCTCCTCCCAGGGTATGTCATAAATCACATTCTCCAACTAAGCACTTTCGCCGGGCTGCGGAAAGCATGTATTTCTGCTGGGCTTGGAAACTTGAGATACAATCTGGAGAAAGGTATGCTTGAATGTGATTCTGATCATAGCAACGAACTGCTCCATCAGATGGCCCCACCCCTTCCTTCTTATGGCAACTCGAGAGCCAACTAGGAATGCTTTACAAGTAACACCTGGTTTCAAAGTGAGCATACAGCACAACAGCACAGAACATCAAGGGAACTTGCAAAATTCATTCAGTTATCATTTGAAACATGTCTCAGTAATGGGGGAAGGCCCTTAGATTTACCATCTGACTTTCATCATTAAAACTGTCACAAACTACCAATACTTTCTCTTTTATCTTAGATCAACTACAGTGTCATCAACCAGGTGGCAGAGCAAAATCATCGTTTTCCTTTTTCATATCGGATGACCCCAAACCAAGAACCTCCTTACTCAGCTATTGCCCAGCTGCTCCTGCACTTCCAATGGACGTGGATTGGCCTCCTTTCTCAGGACAACTGAAAAAGGAGAAAAATTCAAAAGAAGCTTGGAAGTTCTCGCTCTAAAAAATGGGATTTGCATTGTCCTCTCAGGAACTGTCCCAGAAGCAAATATGCAGACAAATTCTGGAGAAACTTTCATGCAAGAAAAAAGGAAAATGTTCATTTCTCTTATCAAGAGTCAAATAAAAATTATAGTATGTCAACTGGATTTTCCGTCCTCGGTAATTTTAGCAGCAACAATACAAACAATGGATATGACTAATAAACCCATGATGGGAAGAGTCTGGATTGCCACAACTTTGAAAGCTTTTAGTGTAGGTATATTTGACCTCTGGGTTGATCTCCAAAATAAACATGCTTTGTTTTCCTACTTCATCCAGACAAAGGGAAGGACTCAGTATTACGACTTTAAATCTTATGCATCTATGGTCATATTGTATGGAAAGGAAGCGTTCCAATGTTCCTATTCAAATCCTCTGTTATCAAAGAAAGTTTGGAAAAAATGCAGAGAAAAAGAGAATTGGGAATTTCCACCCCACGATGTGATTGCAAGAATTCTGTCTCTGGATTCCTCTAGTATTTCCCAAATAATTCAAATTGTGGCCTGGGTCCTCAGTGCTGCCTCTTCCTCCCAACTGAGGAAGAGGAGAATGCAAGTTGGATACCATCAACCATCCCAGATTGTACAGCCATGGCAGGTAAGCCTACTCTTTTGAGGCTCCATTGATTCTCCCCTTCCAATTCATCAATATTAAATTAGATGTCAAAAGGGTTGAGATATTCCAAACAGCAGTTGCCCAGTTAGTGGTATTTGAGAGTGAATGTCAACCCTGAAGCTGACCTGACTGATGCCATTTTGATGCTTCAGGGTTGCCACACTCGAGCTGAGGGATAGGGAGAGAGCATAGAGATAATTGGGGTTTTGTAGCCAAAACAAAATATTTTATCCTGGGAACCAAGGACATTCCCACTGATGGCTGAAGGGAGGATGAGTGAAGTCACCTGGCAACCAGACAACACCTTGATTCGACTATATGACGAATTCTTTGGACAGGAGAGGTAAACTTTAATTAAGTGAAAACCATGGGAACATTTAGAGTCAGATTTCACCAGCCTATGCCTATATGATAAGTCCAATAAAAATGATATTTGAGGAACTTGCTTGCCTCAGAGTCCTGTTTGCTATGGGCATATTACTTTAAAACCTTACAGTAAGTTAGAGAGAGAGAGCGGTGATAGAGAAAAATATTCCAAACTTAGACAACCTGTGTTAGTTGGGGATGCTTTTGTGACAGAAATAGCTCAATGCTGACAAAATGTCAAAATTAAATAAGCATCAACATAGTTCAGCAATCCTCAACCTTTTATTGTGATCACAAAGTATCTAGTTTCCAAGCTAAGGAGTTCAGCTGAATTCTTTCTTCTGGATTAAAATTGGATTTTGCTGGTGTTATGATATGTACAGAATAACCCTTGAGTAACAAAAATATGCACAGAGAAACGTTTATGAGAGTAGTTATGAATAATTATTCAGCCACACACAGCTACACTGAATTGAGTTAAAGTTTACTTTAAGAAATAGCACAGTCCAATAAACAGTCCAAGTCATATACGTTTAACAGTCCAAAGAATACCCTATTACAAAGTCTTCTTACCGGTTGCCTTTTTCGTTTACAGTAAACAAAGTTATCAAAGTATAAGCACAGCTTAGATAGCAATAGAATGTCAGAGAAACAGAATGTCAGAGAGAGCAAGCCATGATCTCTAGCTCTCTCTTATGGCAACTTGCAACACAATCAACCAATCGGAATACAGTGATTTTGTCTTAAAGCTACAAATATACATTGTTGGCTTATAGATTGCCAACCCAACTAATTGTTGGATAGATTTCTAACAACTGGCTAAAAGTTTGTAATGTAGCAACAAGGTATAAATCAAAGCATCTTCTGGGGGCAACCAAAGGTTCATCCACACATCTCTTGAACTTATGGATACACTTCCATAGCTATTGTTTGAAAGAGATAAGATTGACATGCAATTTTTGTCACAGTACATTCCTAGCCCAAAGTTAAACTCCCCTAACTTCATCTTGATCAGGACTGATGGTAAAATTCTATTCTCCTTGGATTAGACATACCAAATTCCTGTGTGTTCTTGGTATGTTTTCGCCTCCAACCCCCTAATCATTTCTTGTTACTCATCTTTGCAATCTTTCCAGAGTTTCAATATCCTTTTTATATTGCATTGATGACCAGAACTGGTTGGGGTATTCTAAGTATGGTCTTACTAATGCTTTGTAAAGTGATATTAGAACTTCATGTGATCTTGATTCTATCCTTCTGTTAATGCAGCCCAGGATTGCATTGGCATTTTTGTCTGCTGCCACATATTGTTGGCTCATATTTAAGTGATAGTCCACTAGGACTCCTAGATCCTTCTCACAGCTACTGGCATTAAGCCAAGTTTCACATAGTCTCTAACCTATGCTAATGTTTTTTTCTTGCTTCAGTGGAAAATCTTACTTTTATCTATGCTGAATTTCATTTTGTTAGGTAGGGGCCCCTGTTCAATTTGCCAAGATTTTTTTGGATCTTGGCTTGTCTTCTGGGGTGTTGCCTATTCCTGCCAGCTTAGTGTTGCTGGCAAATTTGATAAGTTCCCCTTCAATTCCCTCACCTAGATCTTTTTTGAAGAAATTGAAGAGTGCTGGGCCTAAAATGGAAGCTTGGGATACCTTATTGCTTACTTCCCTCCATGTAGATAAGGATCATCAGAGGATTACATATTGAATATAGTTTGTCAGCCAGTTACAAAGCCTTCTAATGGTGGTGTTATCTATTCCATGTTTTCAAGAATCTGAGATCAATATTGAACAAAGCTGTAAATTTCTGGAGAATAACTGAAAGAAATTTCCCTTGAGATCTCTTTCAGACTGTAGTGATGATTTGAAGAGGTTGAATTATTCAGAGTACCTCCAATCCAGAATATGAGGAAGAAAAACATTGAATTAAAGCTCAAATTGTAATAGATTTTTTCTATGTTCCTGCAGCTCCATAGGTTCCTGAGGAACTTCCAACATCACAATATTTCCAGAGATGGGATTTCTTTTGATGAAAATGGAGTTCCTGTTGGTGACTTTGATATCATGCACTGGATATCAATTCGGAACAAATCAGATGCAGGGGTGAAAATTGGGAGTGTAGAAAGCCAATCCTCCTCGGAAATCAAGATTTCTGTCAATCAAAGTGCCATCCAATGGCCAACTTTATTTAACAAAGTAATTGAGGGTGCTTGGATTTTGCTCTTCTATTTAATCCTTATACGTGTAAATTTTCTACTCAGAAATAATTCTTATTGAGACGAATTGAAATAACTTCCAACTAAGAGATCTTAAAACCTCATTAATTTATTAGATATCATTTTACTTTAGAGGTCTTACAATAATCTATCACACACTGGAACCTGCTGCATTATATTGTGCAATTTGCAATCTACATTATTGAACTGGAATATTTTGCCATAATTTATAGTACATGAAATTACCTTGTTTTAAGTAACAGAAAATCCAGAATGCCTATAGAGATTCTCAGTCATCCAGGTCAAAGTTGTGCCAAAGGCATTTTTTCAGAAGGCACCTAGACTTTGTTTCCCCTTGAAGATGTTTCACTTCTCATCCAAGAAGCTTCTTTAGTTCTGACTGAATGGTGGAGGATGGAAGGATTTGGAACTGCTGAAAAGACTATGTTGTCAATAGGATATAGATTCAGCAATTGCAGGAAGGTTCCATACCATTTGCACTGTACACATGACCCTGAGGGCACAGGTAAGTTCCTAGGGCTTCGACAACTTTCAGAAAGTCTGCTAACAACCATATGACTGCAAGGAATATAAATCCTCCCATACTCCACCATTCAGTCAGAACTGAAGAAGCTTCTGTAATGAGAAGTGAAACATCTTCAAGGGAAAACAAAGATCAGTTGTCTTTTGAAAAAGCACCTTTGGGAGAAAATCCAGAATAGGAACAGTTAAGCCCTTTGAATTGCATAAGAGGAAGATATCATTAAGAATGTGGTGAGGGAAATGAGGACAGCTAAAAAAATGTCGTTTACATATGATGATACAATGACCAGTTGTAGGACAGAAAATAGGGACTCTAGAGAAAGCTTGATTTTGGAGGTTTCTTGAGAAAGCTAAGATGGAGAAAAAATATATACAAGTTATAGCATTCTCATACATGCTCTAAGGAGAAACATCTTTTGCAATGGAACTTCTTTCCTTTGGAAAGAAGAATAATGTAACAGAATGAAGAGAATGACCCTTCATTAGCCCTTTGCAAGCAGAGTAATTAAAGCTCATGACACTGCTTCTTGACTGATTTTGCTCAATGTGATCCAGACTTTTGGAAGCCAGCTGATTTCAGTAAACCCTTCTAATTCATACTAATCTTTCAGTTTATGTTTAAAAGTAAAATTTCCCATTGAACGTAAGTGCTAGTCATTTCCAGCTCTAGGAGATGGTGCTCATCTCCATTTCAAAGCCAAAGAGCCAGCAGTGTCCAAAGACATCTCTTTGGTCATGTCGCCATCTCTGTGGTCATGACTAAATACTGAGGGCACGTGGAACTCTGTTACTTTCCCACCAAAGTGGTCCTTAGTTTTCTACTTGCATTGTTACAACGGCTTGGTTGGCAGAAGCTGGGACAAGTAATGGGAAGACACTCCATTATGTGGTGCTAGTGATTCAAACCGCCAAATTGCCAACATTTCAGATTGACAAGCTCAGTGGCTTAGCCACTGAGCCACCACGTCCCTTTATATATTGCCACTAATTTTATATATTCTCCTGATTAATCTTTTGGTTTATGTTTAGACGGTGCCTTATTCAAGATGTACAGAAAGTTGCTCCCTGGGTTATGCCAAGCTTGTGAGAGAGGGAGCCCCAATTTGTTGCTACGACTGTTCTCTTTGTATGGAAGGAACATTCTCTGGGAAAGAAGGTACAGTAAGTGGCTTCAAAAACAACAAAAAATCAGTAGACAATCAAAATTCTCTATTGCTTTTTTGGGGTATTTGATCAAGAAGCAAGAAAAAACATTACACATCTTGAAGGCATCCACAAACATTTCAAAGATTGGGCCCTATCACCGAATTTTTTATGATGATGCAAGCATTAAAATAAATAATGAAAGGTTGCTGCTTTCTATTGAGGTGTTACTTTCTTGCTTGGTTTTGGTAAAAAGGACACGTTTTGGGAGCTGATAATCATATCCATCTTCAGCCTTTTAAAAGGCTGTTGGTTATTTTAACTAATGTTGTATCATATGAATATCCCTTGGCAGAAATATTATATTATTCCTTGAAAATGAAATAATTGATTTCTGAATAGATTTTCATGCTCCTATAGCAGCAGAAATAGATACACACTAACGAATTTGTTTTTCAGATGCAGCCCATTGTGAAAAGTGTCCAGATGACCAGTATTCCAATAAGAAGAGAGATCATTGTGTCCCCAAACGTTTAAGCTTCTTATCCTATGAAGAATCGTTGGGACTAATCCTGGCTTTCTTTGCCATTGCTTTGTCCCTAACCACTGCCTTTATTCTGGGAATCTTCATTAAATACCGAGACACTCCCATAGTCAGAGCCAACAACCGTGAACTCACCTACGTCCTCCTGGTTTCACTCCAGTTTTCTTTCTTGACCTCCCTTCTATTCATCGGCCGCCCCATGAAAATGACCTGTCTCCTTCGACAAACCATTTTCAGTATTGTTTTTTCTGTTGCCGTGTCTTCTTTGTTGGCCAAGACTGTAATGGTAGTGGTAGCTTTCCTGGCTACAAAGCCAGGAAGCAGGATGAGGAAATGGCTGGGAAAGGGTCTGGCCCACTCAATTGTTTTATCCTGCTCTGGTATTCAAGTAGGCATCTGTATGACATGGCTGGGAATCTTTCCCCCATTCCCAGATTCTGACTTTCATGCCCAGCCAGAACATATCCTGCTGCAGTGCAACGAAGGTTCAGTGGCCATGTTCTACACTGCCCTTGGCTACATGGGTTTTCTGGCTGCCATCTGTTTCTTGGTGGCATTTCTGGCTCGAAATCTGCCAGGGACCTTCAATGAAGCCAAACTGATCACCTTCAGCATGTTGGTTTTCTGTAGTGTTTGGATCTTCTTTGTCCCCACCTACCTGAGCACCAAAGGGAAATACATGGTGGCTGTGCAGATCTTCTCCATCTTGGCCTCCAGCCTGGGTTTACTGGGCTGCATTTTCATCCCCAAATGCTACATTATTACACTGAGACCTGACATGAACACCAAGGAACATCTGATGATGAAAATTCATTAAGGCTCCTTACGTTGCTGTTTACTTTTGTTCAGTGTACATGCAGTGTAAAATCACATACCTTGAAGTAATCTTTTATGAATTATCGATTATCTTTCTTGATGTGAATTTTGAATTATAATAATTGAGTAATAAAGTTGCTAAAATAATTCAAACTATTTCAATTAATCATATCCTTTCAATAAAATTTTTGAAGCCAGCCCAGATAAACTGTTACCAGAGATGTTCTGATATGGTTTTAGACTAAATTAAGGACTATGGCTAATGATGTGTGTTTTTGTTGCTGAATAGGGTGGTGTTATATTTCATTTTCTAGGATGATGTTCTGACTATTAAAAAAAAACAATTAATTTCAAATATATATTTGATTGATCAATTCTGGCTGGATAATGTAAGATCACTCATAGATAGATCAATGAGTTAGATAAATGGGAGAGGTTGAGAAACAGGAAAACAGCTAACATTCTTTATATATTCCTAAGTAAGAGACAGCTACTATCACCCTTTCATTAGAAGTCAATAACAAGCTAGATTAATGCATCGGGGAATTTTGACTAGATGTTTTTTGTAACCATGAAGACTGATAGTCTTCCACATTTTGAAAGATAGAAGACATTTAACAGGGGCCTCCAATAGGTTGCTCACTATATCATGATCTGGAATTGACTGTTCTGGAGTATCTAATCTTCTTTGACAAAGATGGCCTCATCCACAACATACAGAATAAGAAGGAAGTATAATGGCCCATTGCCTAGTTCAAGAACATTGAACTGCTTCCCTACATTTTGAGCTTTAGAATCTCAAGAATAAGTTTGCAGACTAAAAAACTTCCCTGAATTGTTCCTTTCTTGATTCTCAAATTAGGATTATTCTCCTGAGTCAAACGAAACTCTTTTCTCCAGTTGCCCACTTTTGTGCCAATTTTCATTCCCAATTCCCCTTCTCATTTTTAAAATTATGATTATTTATTCTACTTTGGGATTTCCATCACCACAATTGGTTGCTAATCAATGTGAAAACCAATGGGATATACAGCCCCTGATAATCTGATTTGTAACAGCCTCCTTCAGTGCAGAGGTTGGGGTAAAGCTGGGCAAATACTGTAGCAGTCTAAAAATTGGAAGATAAAACTTCCTAATCTGGGGACAAACTGGACCTTCCTCATTGTCACTGTTGCTGCTGCTGTATGTATAACTTTTTCTGCTTCAGCTTCTGTCTGAAATTCCCTGTGCCAGTATGCTGATGAAATGTCCATTTGCAGTGATAATAGAAAAAAAGGAATGGTTCCATTACTACAAATCAGGAGACTACTGGATTACTGGAATAATGTCTGGAGTCCCAGGTCAATTGTATCAATTTTCATTCTCCAAACCTCCAACCCACCAATTGAGAAGGTAATTGTCAACATGTCCAGAATTCTGGTGGTTGATTTTTCCTGTTCCAATGTTTTTTTATGGGAATGATTTCTTTCTCCTATTCCTCACCTTGTGAAAGATAAACATTATTTCTCACCCAATTTGCTTTAGAGGAAAAACTCCAGGGGAACATGATGATTTTGTAAAACTGGAATTTGCAAAGTTCCTTTTAAGTTCTGCCACAGGTGTTACCCTGAACACTGGGCAACACTGGGCATTTCCAGTACTGTCCCACTATAACTCTTGCCTGGATGGGTTCTGCCTGCTTTCAAAATAATTCTCTTGTGGAGTCAGCAACTTATTTATTCATATTTATCTTATTTATTTATTAACAATAGTGAAACAGCAATAAACTGATTGAATGAATACATTTAGACAGGTTGAGATCTCTTGTATTTTTTCCCCACTGTTTCTTCCCCTTACTTAGATTTACTCTGTAATTGCTACCATCCTCTCCACTCTTTCTTTCCACCCTTTAAAACTTTTGTGGCTTCCCTGTTCCTTTTGGTTTCAATAAAAGGGATACCTTTTAAAAATCAAATTCAAAGAAATTGAATGCTCTAATTAATTCATGAACCTCAAGCCAAGTTTCCAAAGAAATCCAACTATTTATTAGGAGCAACATGTTGGCACTATTCCCAAGTGCATTCGGCTCTGCTCCATATAATTTACTGTTCACCTATGACCCTATTTAGGTGATAAGTTAATGTTCAGCCACAGAGGAATCACATTAACTGTAGTTAACTGTAGAATATAGGACAATAACTCTAAAGCCATGAATATTCTGCAGCAAATCTCTAGGTCTAAAAAGCTCTTGTTGAAGAGATATCCCTCTTCAAATAGATAATACCTCTTGCTAATCCAGCACTTGAATCCAGCTGTTAGTCATGTCCAGGGTGGTATAACAGGAAGAAATAATATAATATAATCACAAAGTACACTTTATACACTTGGTAAAGATAAAGGTTTCCCTCACACATACGTGCTAATCATTTCCAGCTCTGTGAGCATATCTCCGTTACAAAGCCAAAGAGCCAGCGCTGTCCAAAGACACCTCCGTGGTTATATAGCAGGCATGACCATGGAGACTAAATGCCAAAGGATCATGGGATGCTGTTGTCTTCCCACCAAAGTGGTCCCTATTTTTCTGCTTGCATTTTTATATGCTTTCGAACTGCTGGGTTGGCACAAGTTGGGACAAGTAACAAGAGCTCCCTCCATTACGTGGTGCTTGGGATTTGAAGTGCCAAACTACCAACCTTTCTGATCGACAAGCTCAGCATCTTAGCCACTGAACCACTGCATCCCTATACACTTGGTAGCATCCCTTATTAACATTTGGACCCACAAGCATTTGACTAGGAATGGTGGTTGCGAGCTGTGAGCATATGTAGTCTGGTTCCTGGGGGTAAGGGTATGATTTTAATTACATTTTATGGATTGTTGTGAATTGATATGAGTGATATATTAGCTTTGCAAATAGGTAAGTCAATAAAATAAATGCTTTGGATTTGCAAAAGGTTATTCTAAGCAGATTGAAGCTGTAAGAAACCGTCACACTTTCTTTTTGAGTAAAAAGTTACTGTTGAGTAATAAGTTACTATTGTAACTGTTTTCCTTACCTGGCTACTGAACTATAAGAATAATTTTCCTCATTTTTCCCTCCCCAGTCATAATTTGTAGAAATTTATAGGCAGAATCAATTGTGGTGATTTTGATAGGATTCCTTTGATCCTGACAAAATAAGCTTGCTATCTCTCTCTGACAGTTCTTTTGGCAAGAAGCTCCTAGTGGTGTGAATTTCTCATAGAAATTTCAAAAATGTCTTATCACCTGCGAAGTCCAAATGAATGGAATAGTTTAACTGAATAAACAGTATCTGATTGTCTTTTTGGCATTGCACTATATAGATATAAAGCTACTGTAAATATGACATGCTTTCATGAAAGTCCAAACTGAAGATTTATTTAATTATTTATTCATTGGAATTTGTCAAACAAAAACTAGAACAAGAATAAGAGGATAAAAAATACAATGACTGGGACATTTAGTGCACTTATGCATGCCCCCCTCTACTGACCACTTAAGTATGATGTAAGGTCCATGGAAGTTAATTTGTGACTGAAACTGTGAAAATTTGTAGCTGAGACAACCGAATCAGGAAGGGCATTCCAGACTTTGACAGCTCTATTACAGGAATTATATTTTTTTACAGTCAAGTTTAGAATGATATACATTGAGTTTAAAGCAGCTGTTTATGCACTTATTATTGCGATTATAACAGAAAAAGTCATTTACAGGTAAAACATTACTACGTATAATTTTTGTATGCAATACTTAGGTCTGACCACAAGCAATGCAGTTCTAAGTTATTCAAAAGACAGTTTCAAGTCTAGAAGCAAAAGGAATTCTATTGTGTATATTAAGAGTACAAGAGTTTCTCGTGAAGAACTTCTGAATCCGCTTGATTGTACTGATGTCAGATATATGGTGGAGATTCCAAACAGCTGAACAATACTCTAAAATTGGTCTAGCATAAGTTTTATAAACTCTAATTAGCAATTCAATGTTTCCAGAAAAAAAGTTTGCAAAATTAAGTTTACAACTCTTAATGTTTTTTAGCAATGCTGTTACAGTGAACTTTGGAGCATAAATCATCAGAGATAAGTACACCTAGATCCTTTACTAAGTGAGGGTCATCCACTAGATCAAGCCACCTAGCTTATTCTTGACATTCTGTTTGCAACTACCAATATGTAAGACAGAGCATTTATTAATCGAAAATTGAATTTGCCAAATAGATGACAAATAGTAGTCGTGATCACTTTGCAAAACAACAGAATTATCTGTAGAATTGAATAAATTTACAGTCATCGGCAAAAAGAACACTACTGCTTTTAAGTTGATCAAATAAATCGTTGATATACAACAAAACAGGATGATGAAATTTCTTACGTTGCAGTGAGAACACCTTCTACCACATTCTGCCCTTCTTGTTGGCTGTTCATGAAGTCAACCAAAATTCAAGGCTCTTACCCAACAACACCCTGGGCTACAATATCTATCAGAACTTTTTCAGTGCAAGAATGACATATTATTTATTTATTTATTATTTAAATTTATATACTGCCCCCTCTCCCAAAGGGACTCGGGGAGGTGAACAGCCAGAATAAATGCACATATAAAACACATATACAATATTTAAAAATTAAAAGAATTAAATATATTGGCTCTTACAAAGATTAAAATAAGGGGATGAAGATTAAAACCAGATTAAAAATTTAAAAACCTCTAGGCCAGACCGGCTTGCTGAAATAAATAAGTTTTCAGCGCATAGCGGAAGGTCATGAGATCAGGGATGGTCCTCATCTCCGGGGGTAATTCGTTCCAGAGAGGGAGTGCCCCCAATGAGAAGGCCCGCATCCTCGGGGTCGCCAGCCGTCCAGCCGGCGGCACCCCGAGGAGGCCGACTTTGTGGGAATGTATTGGTCGGCGGGAGGTCGATAATGGCAGGAGGCGGTCTCGCAGATATCCTGCTCCCGAGCCATGGAGTACTTTAAAGATGATAACTAAGACTTTGAAGTGCACCCGGAGGGCCACCGGGAGCCAAAGCAGCTCGCGCAAAAGTGGTGTAACATGGGAGCCCCGAGGAGCCCCCAACACCACCCGCGTGGCTGAAGGCAGGTTGAAATCCCTCATGACCATCAGCCTGGGAGTCTCAACCACCAGGCCGGCTATGACCTCGAGGAGCTCAGGCAGAGCCGATGTCACATAGCAGGGAACCAGGTATGTGATCAATAGGCCCATCTGAACCCCGGAACCACACTTTACAAAAAGGGACTCACATTCGATCATCTGAGGAACAGTGGATTCCCTAGGTCCCAGATCCTCCCAAATAATTACCGCAACCCCCCACCCCTCCCCTGGGCCCTTAGCCGATGAAAAACCTGAAACCTGCCTGGGCACATCTCCACCAGAGGACACCCCCCTCCTTTCCCAGCCAGGTCTCAGTAATGCCAGCCAGGTCCACACACCCCTCCGTGACAAGATCATAAACAAGGGGGGTTTTATTCACTACAGACCTGGCATTGCATAACATCAGCCGGAGGCCCGGGGCCCAATCATTCAAACAACTCAGGGAGCGAGACATGACCTGGGGCCAAAGCACACCACTGCTTGTAAACAGCGGGGGCAAGCTCCCATAACTTGATAAGACCCGCTGTCAACACCATACTTGCCTCTCCCACCGATCGTAGAGATGTCCCTTTCTTCCCCTCCCTAGAAAAAATCCCCATCCTCGATTCGACCATCCCCGGTCCCAAGACCTCCCGGTCGCGTACAATACCCCCGTCTGGCCTTTTTCCCAGGCGGGTTGTCCCCCAAACCCAGCCTGGCCCCCCTCCCTAACCCCAATAAAAATTTAGAGATAAAAGAGTGTAATCGCACATGCTTCCCACAACTGTGCCATCTCTCCGGGTTCCAAAACCCGTCCTCGAGATACGCCCTAGGAAGAGCGGGGGGCCACCTCGAAGAAAGGGGGACTTTTCTGAGTGCCCACAAGTCAGCTGCTAAGTAGGTAATCAGGCAAGCACGCCCGTGTCCAAACAGTCATGTCCTTAATGTTGTTAATGTCTGACTTTGGGGCTGGGCAGGCGAAGGTCCACCAAGTATCCCAATGTCCTGGGCAACTGGTCGTGGCCTCCACCTCCGCCGTCGTCGTCGCCAACCTTGGCGGGTACAAGGTTGAGGGCCTGATGGTCCAATTAACGATGTCTTCGACACTCCCACAGCCGGACCAGATGATACCAGACCGGGCCGACCCCGCTGCTCCCACCGATACTGTCGCCGTCATCAGCGAAGCCTCCGAAATCTCCGGGTCTCCGTCATCACCATCGTCTCTGGAAGGGTCGCTCAGGTCAGGGACACCGCCACCACCGCCATCCGAGGGCCTGCTATAGAAATTGTCCTTGGCTCCATCAACATCGGGGCCACTCGTGGGGTCTTCCAGGCGGCAGGAGGCGCCCCCCAAACCAGCACCCCCAAATGGCTAGATGGTGAGGCTATGCTGGACGTGCTGTCTACAGGACAGGAGAATGTCCCAAACTACAGATGTGGAAAACAAAAGAACCTGCTGGCTATTCTTGAAGAGATGAATTCTGAACTTTTTGATCACATTTCCAATGTCTTGAGCATCTATAAAATTCCACAGGTATAAAGCCAAATGAAATTAATTCCATTTTGTAAATTGTTCAGATTTGCCTAGAAGGCAGCACTTGTATATACAGTATTTCTCCAAATAAATTGAAAGTCACAGAGTAAATATTAGAAGAGCTAAAAGAATTATTAATTCACAAAATGCGTGTGTTGTATATACATACATATGTATATAAGGTAAACATAAAGATTCCTCTAGCACATACGTGCTAGTCATTTCAGGCTCTAGGGGGCAGTGCTCATCTCCATTTGAAAGCAGAAGAGCCAACACTGTCCAAAGACCTCTCTGTGGTCATGTGGCTGGCATGATTAAATGCTGAAGGTGCACAGAACACTGTTACCTTCCCACCAAAGTGGTCCCTGTTTTTCAACTGGCTTTTTTACATGCTTTTGAACTGCTGGATTGTCAGAAGCTCACTCCATTATGCAGCGCTAGGCATTCGAACTATCGAACTGTCAACTTTTCTGATAAACAATCTCAGCGTCTTAGCCACCGAGCTACTGCATCCCTACATGTCTGTGTGTGTGTAAATATCATATATATATATATATATATATATATATATATATATATATATATATATATATATATATATATATATATACATATATACACATACACACACACACACACACACACATATGCATATGCCTTGTATATGTGTGTGTGCGTATATATTCGTAACTCGAGGATCCATTTGATTGAATCACATTAAATAAACATAATCCCTCCCTGATTTGCCCAATGTATTTGCTAATCGAATGCACAGATGATTAAATGCACATCAGGGATCTCAGGGATCGCAGGGTAGGGAATGCCATGCAGAGCCTAGTGTTGGAAGAGATCACCCAAAGTCTTCCCCTCATACTTACTTACAATCTCTTGGGACCCCCATAGTTCTTTCTCCCCCACATCCTGCCCTGGGTCTCCACAGGCACTGGATCTGCCTTATTGGCCTCCTGGATCCACTTCCTTCCTGCATCCCATTTCCCATGGATTGCTTATTTTTTTGAAGATCTCCAGAGCTCCAGAAGAGGCTGGCCCACTGGCAGAGAAGCTGAAGTGTCTGGTTCAAATGATGGTGAAGCTATAAGAATGTAAAATCTAAGGAAAACATTTTCTTAGGGGAGACATGACAGCAGTATTACAATATCTCAGGGGCTGCCACAAAGAAGAGGGAGTCAAGCTATTCTCCAAAGCACCTGAAGGCAGGACAAGAAGCAACTTAGTGGAAACTAATCAAGGAGAGAAAAACTTAGAACTAAGGAGAAATTTCCAGACAGTTAGAACAACTAATCAGTGGAACCACTTGCCTCCAGAAGTTGTGAATGCTCCAACCCTGGAAGTTTTTAAGAAGAGATTGGATAACCATTTGTCTGAAGTGTGCCTAGGGTTTCCTGCCTAGGCAGGGCAGCTGGACTAGAAGACCTCTAAGGTCTTTTCCAATTCTGTTATTCTATTATTTTTGCCAGCTTCTGGGTAAGAGTGTGACCATTGGGAATATTGAAAATTATGATTTTTGAAAAGTAAGACTTCGTCATAGAACATATGAGGGCTAAATCAGTGACTTCTAAACATTTTGCAAATGTTGTGACCAATACAAAATAGATTTTGTATGGTCAGACTACCACAGAAAAATTGCTGCCCAATTTTTCCTTGAAAATATCCAGCAATGGAGCTCCAGGAGACAGACTGTTCCAACTCTTAATAACTCTCACAGTGAGGAATTCCTCATTTTTGGAATCTTGAGACTGAGGTAAAATATTCAAAAGAAAGATATGTAGAAAAAAACGAATAGGTCAAAATAGCTAGAGGGCACCTCTAGCAGCTTTTACATGCTATCTCTCGTGTACAAGACAGAATAAAATAAGTCATAAAATTCTTTCCTATTTTAACTGGAGCTTTTTCACAATGCCAGTTGTCTTGGGTTTTTTTTTAAAGTGAGATTATTAAATTGACTCCTGCATTTCAAATATCTGATATTGGATCTCCTTTGTCCCCACCTACCTGAGCACCAAAGGGAAATATATGGTAGCCGTGCAGATCTTCTCCATCCTGGCCTCCAACCTGGGTTTACTGAGCTGCATTTTCATCCCCAAATGCTACATTATTATCCTGAGACCTAACATGAACACCAAGGAACATATGATGATGAAAACTCATTAAGGCTCCTTATGCTGGTGTTTATTTTTGTTCAGTTTACATGCAGTGTAAAATCACATACCTTGAAGTAATGTTTTATGTATTATCAATTATTTTTCTTTATTCCATATGAATTTTTGATTATAATAATTGAGTAATAAAGTTACTAAAACAATTCAAACTATTTCAATTAATCATAACCTTCAATAACATTTCTGAAACCAGCCCAGATAAACTGTAACTAGAGATGTTCTGATATGGTTTTAGACTAAATTAAGGACTATGGCTAGTGATATTTGTTTTTGTTGCTGTATAAGTTGGTGTTATATGTCATTTTCCGAGATGATGATCTGACTATTAAAAAAACAGTTAATTTCAAATATATATTTGATTGTTCTCTTCTGGCTGGATAATGTAAGATCACTCATAAATAGATCAATGAGTTAGATTGATGGGAGAGGTTGAGAAACAGAGAGACAGCTAACATTTTATATATATTCCTTTGAAAGAGACAGCAAATATAACCATTTCATTAAGACAAGCTAGATTAATGCACCAGGGAATTTTGATTAGATCTTCTTTGTAACCATGAAGGCTGATAGTCTTCCACATTTTGAAAGATAGAAGACATTTAACAGGGGCCTCCAATAGGTTGCTCACTATATCATGATCTGGAATTAACCGTTCTGGAGTATCTAACCTTCATTGAGAAAGATGGCCTCATCCACATCAGACAGAATAAGAAGGAAGTATAATGGCCCATTGCCTAGTTTAAGAATATTGAACTGTTTCCCTGTTACATTTTGAGCTTTAGAATCTCAAGAATAAGTTTGCAGACTAAAAAACAATCAAACTTCCCTGAATTGTTCCTTTCTTGATTCTCAAATTAGGATTATTCTCCTGAGTAAAACGAAACTCTTTTCTCCAACTGCCCACTTTTGTGCCAATTTTCATTCCCAATTCCCCTTCTCATTTTAAAAATTATGATTATTTATTCTACTTTGGGATTTCCATCACCACAATTAGTTGCTAATCAATGTGACAAACAATGGGATAGACAGCACCTGATAATCTGATTTGTAACAGCCTCTATCAGCAGAGGTTGGGGTAAAGCTGGGCAAATACTGTAGCAGTCTAAAATTTCGAAGATAAAACTTCCTAATCTGCGGGCAAACTGGACTTTCTTTATTGTCATTGTGGTCTTTTGTGATCTCTGAGATTTAACTCTGTGCTGAAGAAAGAACTGTAGGAAGGATCTCTTGCAGGATATGTCAAATGTTGCTGGTGCTGCATGTACAAATTTTTCTGCTTCAGCTTCTGTCTCAAATTCCCTGTACCAGTATGCTGATGAAATGTCCATTTGAGGTGATAATAGAAGAAAAGGAATGGTTCCATTACTACAAACCAGGAGACTACTGGATTGCTGGAATAATGTCTGGAATCTTAGCTCGATTGTACCAATTTTCGTTCTCCAAACCTCCAACCCACCAACTGAAAAGGTAATTGTCAGCACGTCCAGGCTTCTGGTAATTGATTTTACGTTCGCCAATGTTTTTTTCTAGAAATAATTTCATTTCTCTTATTTCTCACCTTGAAGAAGGCAAATCATTATTGCTCATCCCAATTTCCTTTAGATCAAACTTGACAGCTTTAAGACTTGTGGAGTTCAGCGCCCAGATTTCCTCGTCTAGCTCAGGAATTCTGGGAGCTGTAGTCCACAAATCTTAAGCCTGCTAAATTTGAAGACCCTTTCTTTAGAGCAAAGACTCCTGGGGAACTTGATGATTTTGTATAACCTAAGTTTGCAAAGTTCTTTTTAAGTTCTTCGACAAGTGTCAGCTGCAACACAGGGCAACACTGGGCATTGCCAACACTGTCTCACGATTAATCTTACCTGGATGGGGTTCTGCCTACTTTCAAAATGATTACCTTGGGATTGTGGAGTCAGCAATTTATTTATTCATGTTTATCTTATTTATTTATTAACAATAGTGAAACTATAATAAACTGATTGAATGAACACCTTTAGACAGAGTGAGATCTCTTGTATTTTCTCCCCACTGTTTCTTCCCCTTCTTTACATTTACTCTATAATTCCTACCACTCTCTCCACTCTTTCTTTCCACCCTTTAACACTTTTGTGGCTTCCCTGTTCCTTTTGGTTTAAATAAGAGGGATACCTTTTAAAAACCAAATTCGAGGAGGGGAGAGACTTTATGTGATTGTTAGGTTTCTTTAAGAATCCAGAAAAATTGGTTTACCATATATGGTTGTAAGTCATAATGACTCATCATTTTACTGAAGCCAGGATACTGATTGGCTGCAAGAAGCAGGCTTACTATAAAGCAGGAAGACAGAGAGCACATTTCTCTCTACATCTCTCTCCATTGATGTGTTTGAGCTACAGTGTTGCTATTTTGCCTGCTGACTATGATGGTTAGTTTTCTACTGTATTAACTGATGAACTGTGTATGAATATTGGACTGAATCTTGGACCGTGCCTATATCCTGTATATAAAACCTTTACTTTAATACCCTTTAACTTCTGTGGTTGTGTGACTTTGTGTTCATTGCTACAACTTTGCAAACTGCCTTCATTTGCTGCATACTCCTTGTTACCAAGGAAGCTCTACTAATACTAATCAACTTAATGTTTAGTCAAGAGGAATCAGATTAACTGTAGTTAACTGCAGAATATAGGACAATAACTCTAAAGCCATGAATATTCTGCAGCAAATCTCTAGGTTTAAAAAAAGTATAATAGGAAGAAATGATATAATATAATCACAACGTATACAATGTACACTTGGTAAAGGTAAAGGTTCCCCTCGCACATATGTGCTAGTTGTTTCTGTCTCTAGCGGACATTGTTCATCTCCATTACAAAGCCAAAGAGCCAGTGCTGTCCGAAGACGTCTCCATGGTCATGTGGCTGGCATGACTAAATGTTAAAGGCTCATGGAACGCTCTTACCTTCCCACCAAAGGTGGTCCCTATTTTTCTACTTGGATTGTTACATGCTTTCAAACTGCAGGGTTGGCAGAAGCTGGGGCAAGTAACAGTAGCTCATTCCATTATGTGGTGCTCGGGATTGAGGTGGTTCCACGTTCCCTCAGTGTTTAGTCATGCTGGCAACATGACCACAGAGATGTCTTGGACAGTGCTGGCTCTTTGGCTTTGAAATGGAGATCAGCACCACCTCCTAGAGCATCCCTATACACTTGGTAGCATTCCTTATTAACATTCTGGAGGAGTGGGAAGATACAGATTTCTCCCTCCCCCCCCCCCCCCCCCCCAAGCATTGGGCTAGGAATGGGGGTTGTGAGCTGTGAGCATATGTAATCTGGTGCCTGGGGATAAGGGTATGATTTTAATTACATTTTATGGATTGTTGTGAATTGATATGAGTAATATATTAGCTTTGTAAATAGGTAAGTCAATAAAATAAATGCTTTGGATTTGCAAAAGTTTATTCTAAGCAGATTGAAGCTGTTACAATAGTAAGAAACCTTCACACTTTCTTTTTGAGTAAAAAGTTACTATTGTAACTGTTTTCCTTACCTGGCTACTGAACTATAAGAATAAGTTTCCTCATTTTTCCCTCCCAAGTAATAATTTGGAGAAATTTATAGGCAGAATCAGTTCTGGTGATTTTGATAGGATTCAATTCATCTGGTCATAACAAGCTTGCTATCTCTCTCTGATAGTTCTTTTGCCAAGAAGCTCCTAGTGTGTCAATGGGACTGCTCTTCTCATAGAAATTTCAAAAATGTCTTATCACCTATGAAGTCCAAATAAATGGAATAATTTAATTAAATAATGAGTATCTGATATCTTTTTGGCATTCCACTATATAGATATAAAGCTACAGTAAACATAACATGCTTTCATGAAAATTCAAACTGAAAGTTTGAAATTTATTTATTTATTGGAATTTGTCAAACAAAAATGAAAACAAGAATAAAAGAATAAAAAATACAATGACAGGGATATTAGTGCACTTATGCATGGCCCCCACTACTGACCATTTAAGTATAATGTAAGGTCAATGGAAGTTAATTTGTGACTGAAACTGAAAATTTGTAGCTGAGACAACCAAATCAGGTAGGGCATTCCAGAGTTTGACAACTCTATTACAGGAATCATATTTCTTTACAGTCAAGTTTAAAATGATTTACGTTGAGTTTAAAGTGGTTGTTCACGTGCCTATTATTGAGATTAGAAAAAGTGGGTTAGAAGTAAAACATTACTACGTATAATTTTTGTATGGAATATTTAGGTCTGACCACAAGCAATGCAATTTTAAGTTATCCAAATAGAGAATTTCGAGCCTAGTAGCAAAACGAATTCTATTGTGTACAGAAGAGTGCAAGAGTTTTCTCGTGTAATACTTCAGAACCTGTTCGATTGTAATGAAATCAGATATATGGTGGGGATTTCAAACAAACAATATTTAAGATTGGTCTAGCATAAGTTTTATAAGCACTAATTAGCAATACAATGTTTCCAGAAAAAAAGCTTCACAAAATTAAGTTTACAACTCTGAATGCTTTTTTTTAGCAATGCTGTTACAGTGAGCTTTGGAGCATAAATCATCAGAGATAAATACACGTAGGTCCTTAACAAGGTGAGGGTCATCTGCTAGATCAATGCCACCTAGCTTATACTTGACATTCTAATTACGTTTACCAATATGTAAGACAGAGAATTTATTAATCGAAATTTGAAGTTGCCAGAAAAATGACCATTCAGAAACAGAGTTGTGATCACTTTGCACAACAGAATTATCTGTAGAATAGAATAATTTTATGTCATTGGCAAAAAGAATGCAATTGCTTTTGAATTGATCATATAAATCATTAATATAGAGCAAAACAAGAGGATGAAATTTCTTATGTTGCAGTGAGAACACCTTCTACCACATTCTGCCCTTCTTGTTGGCTGTTCATGAAGTCAACCAGAATTCAAGGCTCTTACCCAACATCACCTTGGGCTACAACATCTATCAGAACTTTTTCAATGCAAGAATGACATATGAGGCCATGCTGGATGTGCTGTCTATGGGACAGGAGAACGTCCCAAATTACAGATGTGGAAGACAGAAGAACCTGCTGGCGATACTTGAAGAGATGGATTCTGAACTCTTTGATCACATTTCCAATGTCTTGCACATCTATAAAATTCCACAGGTATAAACCAAATGAAATTAATGCTGTGTTGTAAATTATTCAGATTTGCCTAGAAGGCAGCACTTGTATATATTTCTCCAAATAAATTGAAAGTCAGAGAGTAAATATTAGAAGAGCTGAAATAATGTTTAATTCACAAAGTGTGTGTGTGTGTGTGTGTGTGTGTGTGTGTGTGTACATACATATGAATATAAGGTAAAGGTAAAGATTCCCCTCGCACATACGTGCTAGTCATTTCCAGCTCTAGGGGGCAGTGCTCATCTCCATTACAAAGCCGAAGAGCCAACACTGTCCAAAGATGTCTCTGTGGTCATGTGGCCAGCATGACCAAATGCTGAAGGCGCATGAAACACTGTTACCTTCCCATCAAATTGGTCCCTATTTTACTACTTATATTTTTACATGCTTTCGTACTGCTAGATTTGCAGAAGTTGGAACAAGTAACGGGAGCTCACTACATTACATGGCGCTAGGGATTCCAACTGCTGAACTGCTGACCTTGCTGATCAACAAGCTCAGCTTCTTAGCCACTGAGCCATCACGTCCCCACCTATGTGTGTGTGTGTGTAAGTATGTGTGTAAACACACACACTAGTATGTGTGTATACACACACATGTACATATATGCAACACACACTCACACACACACATATATATATTTGCACACACACATACATGTGTGTGTGTGTATATTCATTGTATATGTATATGTGTATCTGTATGTGTATATGTGTGTGTCTCTATGTATGCATATGCATTGTATAAGTGTGTGTGTATATATATTCATAACTCAAGAATCTGTTCGATTGAATCACATTAAATAAGCATGATCCCTCCCTGATTTTCCCAATGCATTTACTAATCGAATGCACAGGTTGTTAAATGCACATGCAAGGGTTTCTTGGTAGGGAAGGCCATGCAGAACCTAGTGTTGGAAGAGGCCACTCAAAGTCTCCCCTGATACCTCATACTCACTTACAATCTCTTGGGACCCCCATAGGTCTTTCCCCCCCACATCCTGTCCTAGGTCACCTTTGCTTTGTTAGTCTCCTGGATCCACTTCTTTCCTACATCCCATTTCCCATGGATTGGTTATTTTTTGGAAGATCTGCAGAGCTCCAGAAGACGCTGGCCCACTGGAAGAGAAGCTGAAGTGTTTTATTCAAATGATGGCAAAGCTATAAGAATGTAAAATCTAAGGAAAACATTTTCTCCAGCTTCTTGGTAAAAGAGCTTGGCTTCGGGCCATGTGGCCAGCAGGCCTTGATAGTAGAAAAGGCCTGGGTGCGACTATTGGGAATTTTGAAAATGATGACTTTTGAAAAGCAAGACTTTGTCATAGAACGTAAGAGTTGGATCAGTGACTTAAACATTTTGAAAATTTAGTGACCAATAAGGAAAAGATTTTTTTCCACAGAATCATAGAATAAAAAATCAACTCTTTACATAAAGGAGGAATGGTGAAATCACTACAGACAAATTGCTGTCCAATTTTTTCTTGAAAATATCCAGCAATGGAGCTCCAGGAGACAGGCTGTTCCAACACTTAATAACTCTCACAGTGAGGAATTCCTCATTTTTATAATCTGAGACTGAAGTAAAAATTCAAAAGAAAGATATGAAGAAAAATACAAATTGGTCAAGATAGCTAGAGGGCACCTCCAGAAAACAGCTTTACATATTTTCTCTAGTGTACAAGACAGAAGAAAGTATGTCATAATATTCTTTCCTATTTTGAACTGGAGCTTGGCACAATGACAGTTGTCTTGGGATTTTTGCATTTCAAATGTCTGAAATAAATTCAGCCAATTAAAGAGTTTATATAGAAATATTTGAAATCAATGATATGAAGGAAGACAATGAAATAATATACCAATATTAAACAATTGCTAAGGAGGAGATGAACAATATTTCAAGCCCAACATATGAAACATAAGCAGTAATAATCCATGAGAAATCAATATGTTTGTCAGTTTAAAAAAATATTCCATGAGTGTATAGCAGTATTCCAGTATTTGAGAGGCTGCCACAAAGAGGAGGAGGTCAATTTATTTTCCAAAGCACCAGAAGGCAGGGCAAGAAATAAAGGATCTGAACTAATAAAGGAGGGAAACAACATGGTAATTAAGGAGAAACTTCCTAACAGTGAGGACATTTAACCAGTGGAACAGCTTTGCCTTCAGACATTTTGGGTGCTTCGTCTCTGGGATTTTTAAAGAAGAGACTGGACAGTCATTTATCTGAAATAGTACTGAGTCTCCTGCTTGAGCAGGAGGTTGATTTAGGGTAGGGATATCACTCGTGTTCACTGAGGGCTGCACCAGGATTGTGTTTGACTTCGAGAGGAGGCGTGACCAAGGTGGGTGTGGCCAGCATGACATCACTGGTGTCAGGGGACACCTGTGGTGGCCCAAATGCTATGCCAGAGAAAACAGGCTCCCAAGCTCCATTTTTGGTAGGGACGGCCTCCTGCAACCCTCTGCTAGTGAAAACAGAGCTCGGGAGAGCCATGTGCAGCCCTTTCTAGCTCCATTTTTGCTGGCAGAGGTGCTGCGGGCCAGTCCTTTGCTATTTCCAGGGCAGCCGTGTGGGCCTGCTCTAAACACCCCACAGGAAGAATCCAGCCCCCAGGCCTTGAGTGTGATACTCCTGGACTAGGGTCTCCTGCTTGAGCAGGTGGATGGACAAGCTCTATTCTGAGTAACTAATTGACTGAGTGGATAGGTGATCCACAGAGTTATAATGTGAGCAGAAAGCTCTATGAGAACCATCAATGAACATTACCCACAGGTAATTCAGAGTTCCATGATGTCAGGGTTCCGACAAATATCTCTAATTAATTCATGAGCCTCAAGCCAAGTTTCAAAAGAAATCCAACTGTTTATTAGGAGCAACATGTTGGCACATTTCCCAAGTGCAGTCGGCCCTGTCCCACATAATTTACTGTTCACCTATGACCCTGTTTCCCCTCTCCTCCCAGGGCATGTCATAAATCACATTCTCCAACTAAGCATTTTCGCTGGGCTGTGGATAACATGCCTCTCCAGCTGGTCTTGGTATCTTGAGACACAATCTGGAGAAAGGTATGCATATAATATGGTTCTGGTCATAGCAACGAACTGCTCCATCAGATATACCCCTCTCTTTCTTATGGTAACTCGAGAGCAAGCCAGGAATGCTTTATGAGTTGACACTGGTTTCAAAGCGAGCATACAAGACAACAACACAGAACATCAGGGGAACTTGCAAAATGCCATTATCATTTGAAACATCTTTCAGGCCCTTAGAGTTACCATCTGACTTTCATCACTAAAACTGTCAGAAACTACCAATACCTTCTCTTTTATCTTAGATAAACTATAATGTCATCAACCAGTTGGCCGAGCAAAATCATTGTTTTCCGTTTTCATATCGGATGACCCCAAACCAAGAACCTCCTTACTCAGCTATTGCCCAGCTGCTCCTGCAGTTCCAATGGACGTGGATTGGCCTCCTTTCTCAGGACAACGAAAAAGGAGAAAAATTCAAAAGACGCTTGGAAGTTCTCGCTCTAAAAAATGGGATTTGCATTGTCCTCTCAGGAACCGTCCCAGAAGCAAATATGCAGACAAGTGCTGGAGAAACTCTCATGCAAGAAAAAAAGAAAATGTTCAATTCTCTTATCAAGAGTCAAATAAAAATTATAGTATGCCAACTGGATGATCAGGCCTCGGGAATGTTAGCAGCAATAATTCAAATAATTGATATGACTAATACATCCTTGGTGGGAAGGGTGTGGATTGCAACAACTTTGACAGATATAAGTTTAAGTGGTTTTGATCTCTGGGTTGATCTCCAAAATAGACATGCTTTGTTCTCCTTTCTCATCAAGACAAAAAGAAGGACTCAGTATTATGACTTTAAATCTTATGCATCTATTGTCGTATTGTATGGTAAGGAAGCATTCCAATGTTCCTATTCAAGTCCTCTGTTATCGAAGAAAGTTTGGAAAAAATGCAGGGAAAAAAAGAATTGGGAATTCCCGCCCCATAATGTGATTGCAACAATCCTGTCTCAGGATTCCTCCAGTATTTCCCAAATAATTCAAATTGTGGCCTGGGTCCTCAGTGCTGCCTCTTCCTCCCAACCGAGTAAGAGGAGAATGCAAGTTGGATACCATCAATTATCCCAGATTGTACAGCCATGGCAGGTAAGTCTTCTCGTTTGAGGTTCCATTGATTCTCCCCTTCCAATTCCTCAATATTAAATTAGATGTCGAAAGGGGTGAGATATTCCAAAGAGCAGTTGCCCAGTTTGTGGTATTTGAGAGTGAGTGTCAACCCTGAAGCTAACCTGACTTAGGCCATTTTGATGCTTCAGGGTTGCCACACTAGAGTTGAGGGATAGGGCGGGGGGATAGAAATAACTTGGGTTTTGTAGCCAAAACAAAATACTTTCTCCTGGGAACCAAGGACATTCCCATCAATGGCCGGAGGGAGGATGAGTGAAGTCACCAGGCAACCAGATGACTCCTTGATTGGACCATGTGATTGGTTGTTTGGAAAGGGGAGGAAAGCTTTAATTAATTGATAACTATGGGAACATTTAGAACCAGATTTCACCAGACTATGTCTGTATGATATGTCCAATAAAACTGATATTTGAGGAATCTGTTTGCCTCAGGGTCCCGTTTGCTACAGGAGTATTACTTGGAAACCCTGAATATCAACTAATAAAATGTTTCTATGGTCTTTTTAGAGTTACCAACTAAAAGGAGGAAGGAGCAATGCTGCAGATTGCAAACTGAAAGTGCATTCTGTAAATGTTTACAAAGATAATAACTAGGTGACTGAAGTTTCTGCCACGCAAAATTCTAACTAGAGAGCATGATTGATGACTCTTGGATGTGTCCCGTTGGAGAATGTGAATTATAATACACCCATGGAGGAAAACCAGGGTCAAGGGTGACAATGAATTAAGTGAGGCTTAATTCAGGATCAGCTACACCCAGATAGTGCCAGACATGTTAACTCCCAATAAATCCTTTTTAGGTTTTGGAAGTTTGGCTCGAGACTCATGATTTAAATGGGGGTAACTGCTGGAATCCTGACACTGACATTAAACCATCTCTAAATGTTCATAGGAACTTTCCCCATAGTGAAAGTGATCAACCCTGTTACATTACAACTTAGACTCCCTCGCTTGTTAGGGAAAGTGCATCTGTTTTTTCACAGCAGCCTGTTATAGTTAGCGGTAGGCTCCCAGATAAGGCCAGTAGATTGAGCAGCTCCAAAACTAATAGTGGCTCAAGGAGAAACACATTATGAGGTAAAGAATATTCTAGATTCTAGATTACATAGGGATTGCTTACAGTGCAATGGAAGGGGTATCCATTATCCAAGACTATCTGGGTCAAGAGCTGGAATGTGAACGCAGACAGGGTGAATTAAGCAGTTCCATGATGAGTACCCCCAAAAGCCTAAGGGGGTGGAAGGGGAGCTTAGTGTGAACCTCCAGTGGGTGGAGGGGGAAGTTAATGTGAACGTTGAGTAACCTCTCTATATTTTATTTCCTTTGCAGACAGTCCCCTTTTTTTAAGGGGGGCTGCCTGTCAACCCTGAAGCTGACCTGACTGAGGCCATTTTGATGCCTCAGTGTTGCCACAAAAGAGCTGAGGGATAGGGAGGGGAAAATAGAAATAGCTGGAGTTTTGTAGCCAAAACAAAATACTTTCTCCTGAGAACCAAGAACATTCCCATTAATGGCCGGAGGGAGGATGAGTGAAAAGTGCTGGGCCTAAAATGGAAGCTTGGGATACCCCATTGCTTTCTTCCCTCCATGTGGATGGGGTTCCCCAAAGGACTACATGTTGAATATAGTTTGTCATCCAGTTACAAAGCCACCTGATGGTGGTGTTATCCATTCCATGTTTTCAAGAATGTGAGATAATGTGGTAGCGTTTCAGCTCCCTCAGTAGCTGGAGGAAACGACGTATTTAGATCCCTTCCAATTGGGCTTCAGGCCCGGGCACAGTACTGAAACAGCATTGGTCGTGTTGGTTGATGATCTCTGGAAGGCCCGTGATAGAGGTTATTCCTGTATCCTGGTCCTATTAAATCTCTCGGTGGCTTTTGATACTATCAATCATAGTATCTTATTGCAGCGGCTGGAGAGGTTGGGAATGGGAGGTACCGTCTTGCGGTGGTTCTCCTCCTTACTCTCTGACCGCTTGCAATTTGTGTTGATGGGGGGGGGAGAGGTCCACCCCTAGGCCCCTCATTTGTGGAGTGCCTCAGAGGTCGGTCCTCTCCCCTCTCTTGTTCAACATTTATGTGAAGCCGCTGGGGGAGATCATCTGTGGTTTTGGAGTAAAGTGTCATCTTTATGAGGATGACACTCAGCTTTACATTTCTACCCCAAACCACCCAAACAATGCTGTGGAGATTATGTCCCGGTGCCTGGAGGCCGTGCGGAATTGGATGGGTGAGAACAGGCTTCGACTCAACCCTTCCAAGACTGAGTGGCTGTGATTTCCGGTGTCCCGATATAGTCAGCTGACTCCATCGCTGGCTATTGGGGGTGAGATTTTAGCCTCCACAGAGAGGGCTCGCAATCTAGGCGTCCTCCTGGATGTATGGCTGTCATTAGAAGATCATATTACAGCTGTCTCCAGGGGGGCTTTTCATCAGGTTCGCCTGATGCGCCAGTTTCGGCCCTTTCTTGATTGGGATGCCTTACGCACGGTCACTCATGTCCTGGTCACCTCCCGCCTGGATTACTGTAATGCCCTCTACATGGGGCTCCCCCTGGGGAGCACCCGGAGGTTGCAACTGGTACAAAATGCGGCCGCGCGGGTGGTTATGGGGGCGTCTAAAAGCTCTCATGTGACGCCTCTCCTGCACAAGCTGCATTGGTTGCCGGTGGCCTTCCGGGTGCGCTTTAGCGTTCTGGTTTTGACCTTTAAAGCGCTCCATGGCATCAGACCAGGCTATCTGCAAGACCGCGTTCTGCCGGTAGTCTCCCACCGACCTGTGCGCTCCCATAGGGAGGGCCTCCTTCGGGTCCTGATGGCTTCTATATGCTACCTGGTGACCCCGAGGAACAGGGCCTTCTCTGTGGGGGCACCCGCTCTCTGGAATGGGCTCCCCCCTGAGTTGAGAACGACCACCGACCTGAGGGTGTTCAGGCGTGATTTGAAGACCTGGCTCGTTGAGCAGGCCGGCCTGGGCTGATCCTAAATTAATTTTAATGGGGTTTCAGTAATGAATTTTAAGGTTGGGATTTTAGATTCGGTAGCAGCCCTTATTTAATTCTATTTTAACTTTTGTATATGTGTTGTTTTAGTAGGCTGTGCACCGCCCTGAGTCCTTCGGGAGAAGGGCGGTATATAAATTGAATAAAATAAATAAAAATAAAATAAAAAAATAAATAAATATTGAACAAAGAGCTGTAAATTCCTGGAGAATGACTAAAAGAAGCTTCCCATGAAATCTCTTTCAGACTGTAGTGATGATTTCAAGAGGTTGAATTAATCAGAGTACCTCCAATCCAGAATAAGAGCAAGAAAAACATTGAATAAAGGCTCAAATTGTATATTTTTTTCTATGTTTCTACAGCTCCATAGTTTCCTGAGAAACTTCCAACATCACAATATTTCCAGAGATGGGATTTCTTTTGATGAAAATGGAGTTCCTGTTGGCGACTTTGATATCATGCACTGGACATCAGTTTGGAACAAATCAAATGCGGGGGTGAAAATTGGAAGTGTAGAAAGAAAAGTCTCCTCGGATGTCAAGATTTCTGTCAATCAAAGTGCCATCCAATGGCCAACTTTATTTAACAAAGTAGTTGAGGCTGCTTGGATTTTGCTCTTCTATTTATCTCCATATGTGTAAATTTTTGCTCAGAAATAATTCTTATTGAGAACAATTGGGATAACTTCCAACTAAGAGAACTTAAAGCCTCATTGTTAGATATCATTTTACTTTACAGATTTTAGAATAATCTATCACAAACTGGAACCTGCTGCATTGAATTGCAGAATTTGCAATCTACATTATTAAACTGGAATATGTTGTGATAATTTATAGTACCTCAAATTATGTTGTTTTCAGTAAGAGAAACCCCAGAATGCATATGGAGATTCTCAGTCATCCAGGTCATGGTTGTGCTAAAGGTGTTTTTTCAGAAGGCACCTGGGTTTTTTTTTCCCTTGAAGATGTTTCACTTCTCATCCCAGAAGCTTGTTCGGTTCTGACTGAATGGTGGAGGATGGAAGAATTTGGAACTGCTGAAAAGACTTGTAAACAGGATATAGATTCAGCAATTTCAGGAAGGTTCCACATCCATTTTGCACTATTCCCATGACCCTGAGGGCATGGATAAATTCCAAGGGGCCTCAACAACTTTCAGAAAGACTGCTAACAACCAGATGACTGCAAGGAATATAAATCCTTCCATGCTCCACCATTCAATCAGAACTGAAGAAGCTTCTGGAATGAGAAGTGAAACATCTTCAAGGGAAAACAAAGATCAGTTGTCTTCTGAAAAAACACCTGAATTATATAAGAGGGAAATGAGGGTAGCTTAAAAAGTCATTTACATATGATGATACTATGACCAGTTGTAGGACATAAAGATAGGGACTCTAGAGAAAGCTAGATTTTGGAGGTTTCCTGAGAAAGGTAAGATGGAGAAAAAATATATACAAATTATAGCAGACTCATGCAAGCCCTAACACCTTTTCCAATGGAACTACTTTCCTTTGAAAAGAAGAATAAGGCAATGAGTCTGTTTTGGGATGTACAATGAAGATTGATAGAGGATAGAGTATGACCCTTCATTTGCCCCTTGCAAGTAGTGTAAGTAAAGTTCATGCCACTACTTCTTGACTGATTTTGCTTCTGGAAACCAGTTGATTTCAGTAAACCCTTCTAATTCATACTAATCATTTGATTCATGTTTAAAGATAAAGGTAAAGGTTCCATTTGCATGTATGTGCTAGTTGTTTCCAGCTCTAGGAGGTGGTGTTTATCTCCATTTTAAAGCTGAAGAGCCAGCAGTGTCCAAAGATATCTCCATGGTCATGTCACCAGCATGACTAAACTCTTAGGGTATGTGAAACTCTGTTACTTTCCCACCAACGTGGTCCCCATTTTTCTACTTGCATTTTTACAAGCTTTCGAACTGCTAGGTTAGCAGAAACTCGGACAAGTAACAGGAGCTCAATCCATTACGTGGTGCTAGGGATTCAAACTGCCCAGCTGCCAACCTTTCTGATCAACAAGCTCAGCATCTTAGTCATTGAGCCACCATGTCTCTTATATATTCTTTCTAAGTCATATATTGCCCTGACTAATCTTTCGGTTTATGTTTAGACGGTGCCTCATTCAAGATGTACAGAAAGTTGCTCCGCAGGTTATGCCAAGCTTGTGAGAGAGGGAGCCCCAGTTTGTTGCTACGACTGTTCTCTTTGTATGGAAGGAACATTCTCTGGGCAAGAAGGTACAGTAGGTGGCTTCAAAAACAACAAAAAATCAGGATACATTCAAAATTCTCTATTGCTTTTTTGGGATATTTGACCAAGAAGCAAGAAAAAACATTACATATTTTGAAGGCATCTGCAAACATTTCTAAGATTGGGCACTATCACCAAATTTTGTATGATGATGCGAGCATTAAAATAAATAATAAAAGGTTGCTACTTTCTATTCAGGTGTTACTTTCTTGCTTGGTTTTGGGAAAGAGGACAAATGTTGAGAGCGGATAATTACATTCATCTTCAAACTTCTAAAAGGCTGTTGGTTATTTTAACTAATGTGTCATATGAATATCCCTAGACAGAAATATTATAATATTCGTTGAAAATGAAATAATTGATTTTTGATGCAGTTTTCATGCTCTTACAGCAGCAGAAACAGAAACACGCTAATCAATTTGTTTTTCAGATGCAGCCCATTGTGAAAAGTGTCCCGATGACCAGTATTCCAATAAGAAGCGGGATCAGTGTGTCCCCAAAAGTATCAGTTTCTTATCCTATGAAGAATCATTGGGGCTCATTCTGGCTTTCTTTGCCATTGCTTTGTCCCTAACCACTGCCTTTATTCTGGGACTCTTCATTAAATACCGAGACACTCCCATAGTCAAAGCCAACAACCGTGAACTCACCTATGTCCTTCTGGTTTCACTCCTGTTTTCTTTCTTGACCTCCTTTTTATTCATTGTTCGCCCCATAAAAATGACCTGTCTCCTTCGACAAACCATTTTCAGTATTGTTTTCTCTGTCGCTGTGTCTTCTTTGCTGGCCAAGACTGTAATGGTGGTGGTAGCTTTCCTGGCTACAAAGCCAGGAAGCAGGATGAGGAAATGGCTGGGGAAGCGTCTGGCCCACTCAATTGTTTTATCCTGCTCTGGTATTCAAGTAGGCATCTGTATGACATGGCTGGGAATCTTTCCCCCGTTCCCAGATTCTGACTTTCATGCCCAGCCAGAACACATCCTGCTGCAGTGCAACGAAGGTTCAGTGGCCATGTTCTACACTGCCCTTGGCTACATGGGTTTTCTGGCTGCCATCTGTTTCTTGGTGGCATTTCTGGCTCGAAATCTGCCAGGGACCTTCAATGAAGCCAAACTGATCACCTTCAGCATGTTGGTTTTTTGTAGTGTTTGGATCTCCTTTGTCCCCACGTACCTGAGCACCAAAGGGAAATACATGGTAGCCGTGCAGATCTTCTCCATCTTGGCCTCCAGCCTGGGTTTACTGGGCTGCATTTTCATCCCCAAATGCTACATTATTACCCTGAGACCTGACATGAACACCAAGGAACATCTGATGATGAAAACTCATTAAGGCTCCTTGTGTTGGTGTTTATTTTTGTTCAGTATACCTGCAGTGTAAAATCACATACCTTGAATAAATATTTTATGTATTATCATTTATCTTTCTTCATTCCATGTGAATTTTGAATTATAATAATTGAGTAATAAAATTGCTAAAACAATTCAAACTATTTCAAAAGGGCCTTGGTGGTGCAGGTTGTTAATCATCTAGCACTTAGTGCAAGCTGCCTGCGATTAGTGCAGGTTCGAATCCCACCAGGCTCAAGGTTGACTCAGCCTTCCATCCTGTCGGGGTAGGTAAATTGAGGACCCAAAGATTGTTGGGGGCAATAAGCTGACTTTGTAAAATGCCGCTTGAGGGGGCCAAAAAGCCCAAGTAATAAGCAGGCCTATACAATGGAATGAAGGCTATTGCCAAGCACCTAGCATGGTGCTCCATAGACTGTAAGCTGCCCTGAGTCTCTGGAGAAGGATGGCATATAAATATAAATTTTTTAAAAAAATTAAGCATATCCTTCAATTGTCACAATCTGAATTGATGTTAAATCATAACTATCATCAATAACATTAATAAAATTTTGTGAAACCAGCCCAGATAAACTGTTACCAGAGATGTTCTGATACGGTTTTAGACTAAATTAAGAACTATGGCTAATGATGTGTATTTTTGTTGCTGTATAGTTTGGTGTTATATTTCATTTTCCAGGATGACGTTCTGACTATTAAGAAAACCGTTAATTTCAAATATATATTTGATTGGTCTCTTCTGGCTGGATAATGTAAGATCATTCACAGATAGATAAATGAGTTAGACAGATGGGATAGGTTGAGAAGCAGAGAAAGCTAACATTCTATATATTAAGAATAGATAAAATATCAACATGAACGTTGGAGCAACTTTAACCCTCTTCTATGAATAAATTAATAAGACTAATTATTATTTTTGAAAGTCTTCAATGAAAAGAAAAATGTGTGCAACTCTGAATGATTTTGGGCGGGAAATCATGTAGAAACCTGATGTGACAATGAAGGTGTGCTTATGATTATTAAAATTGGTTCCTGCTTTTCAGCCATGCCCATATCCATATCCATTTCCATATACATGTAGTGTTTGCATGTCTGTGTGTGTATGGGTGTGTCCTGCCAACTTAGCTATTCAAAAGCATGTAATTGCAAGTACATAATTAGGTGCCAGTTCAGTGGGAAAGGAACAATATTCCATGCATCTACGGTGTATAGTCATGCCAGCTACTTGACCATCGAAGCATCTTCAGATAGAACTGGCTCTTCATTTGTGAATCAAAGATGAGCACTGCCCCTTGTCTTGGTCTCTCAATGACATTTCCTCTGCCTTCCACACTATCTCTCTTTCACGCAGAAAGCATTGGTAAAGCAAAGCCCTCCCAAATGCAATTTCAGTCTATTTTTTTTCACAAACCGACCAGTTCCACCCATTATGATAAATCAGGATTCTAGATTGTCCGAATTTTGATTTCTGGCATTGTAGTGTTGAACCTACCCTAGCCACTTCTAGGTTATCTGCAAAGGTGAGAAATATTTCCTCCCTCCAATCATTTACCAAATCAAAGTGTCCAGAGCCCAGCACTCAACAGGAATGAACTCAATAAGAATGAAATGGTATATGGTTTCTTACCTAACCAGGGGTTGGGCTAGAATACCTCCAAGGTACCTTCAAACTATGTTATTCTATTCTGTTCTATTCTATTCTATTCTATTCAATTCTAACTCTGCTATTCCTGCTCATGCACCTCCCACTGGCCAGCTGGTCTTCGGGTGTCTGCTGTTCATGCATGTGGGCATGGGCACATGCATGGGGATGTGCATGCATGTACAGGGACACATGCACATCGCATTTGGGGAATGCATGCATGCACTTTGGTCACTTGGTGCCAAAAAGGTTAACCATCACTGTCATATAGCATTGGCCATGGGCTCAGCTCCTGTTGTTTAGCCCTTCACCTTCAGCCATTGTTGGTATTGTACTGATATAGCATCATCTCTTGGTTCCCTATTAGATTTCCTATGTAAGAGACAGCAAATACCGTCACATCATGAAGAAGTCAGTAACACACTGTTTTTCAGATTAATGCACCAGGGAATTTTGATTAGATCTTCTTTGTAACTACGAAGACTGATAATCTTCCAAATTTTGAAAGATACAAGACATTTAAAAGGGGCCTTCAATAGGTTGCTCAATATATCATGATCTGGAATTAACTGTTCTGGAGTATTTAACCTTCTTTGAGAAAGATGGCGTCATCCACATCAGACAAAATAAGAAAGAAGTATAGTGGCCCATTGCCTAGTTTGAGAACATTGAACTGTTTCCCTACATTTTGAGCTTTAGAATCTCAAGAATAAGTTTGCAGATTAAAAAACAATCAAACTTCCCTGAATTGTTCCTGTCTCGATTCTCAAGTTAGAATTATTCTTCTGAGTCAAACAAAACTCTTTTCTCCCACTGCCCACTTTTGTGGCAATGTTCATTCCCAATTCCCCTTCTCATTTTTAAAACCAGGATTATTTATTCTCCTTTGGGATTTCCACCACCACAATTATTTGCCAATCAATGTGACAACCAATAGGATAGACAGCCCCTGATCATCTGATTTGTAACAGCCTCCTTGAGTGATGAGGGCAGAGGTTGGGATAAAGCTGGGCAAAGACTGTAGCCGTCTAAAAATTGGAAGATAAAACTTCCAAATTTGGGGACAAATCCTCATTGTAATTTGGACCTTCCTCATTGTAATTGTGGTCTTATGTGATCTCTGCGATTTAACTCTGTGCTGAAGAAAGAACTATAGGAAGGATCTCCTGCAGGATATGTCAAATGTTGCTGCTGCTGCATGTACAGCTTTTCCTGCTTCAGCTTCTGTCTCAAATTCCCTGTGCCAGTATGCTGATGAAATGTCCATTTGAGGTGATAATAGAAGAAAAGGAATGGTTCCATTACTAAAAACCAGGAGACTACTGGATTACTGGAATAATGTCTGGAGTCTTAGCTCGATTGTACCAATTTTCGTTCTCCAAGCCTCCAACCCACCAACTGGTAATTGTCAGTACACCCAGGATTCTGGTGATTGATTTTACCTGCTCCAATATTTTTTCTGGGAAAGATTTCACTTCTCCTATTCCTCACTTTGAGAGAAAAGCAAGTCATTATTGCTCATCCCCATTTGCTTTAGAACAGGGGGTCTTCAAACTTGACAGCTTTAAGACTTGTGAACTTCAACTCCCAGAATTCCTCCTGCAGTCATTTTAGCTCAGGAATTCTGTGAGCTGAAGTCCACAAATCTTAAACTTGCCAAGTTTGAAGACCCTTGTTTTACAGGAAAGGCTCCTGAGGAACTTGGTGAGTTTGCAAAGTTCCTTTTAAAAGGAACTTTGCAAGTGTCAGCCTCAACACTGGGCAACACTAGGCATTGCCAACACTGTCCCACGATGAATCTTACCTGGATGGGTTCTCCCTTTTTTCAAAAATCATTACCTTGGGACTGTGGAGTCAATAACTTATTTATTCATATTTATTGTATTTATTTATTATTTATTTTATTTGTTTGTCAAACATGTACAAGATAACAAGTATAGGTATGAACATAAACATGAACAACGGGAATAAATAGAGATAAATGGGGATAGTAAGACAGGGACGATAGGCATGCTGGTGCACTTATGCATGCTCCTTTTAAGGACCTCTTAGGAATGGGGTGAGGTCCACGGTAGACAGTTTGAGGTTGAAGCTGTGAGGGGTTGAGGCTCTAACAATGGAGTCAGGTAGAATGTTCCAAGCGTTGACCACTCTGTCACTTAAGTTGTATTTTCTGCAATCGAGTTTGAAGCAGTTTACCTTGAGTTTGAATTGATTGATTGCCCGTGTATTATTGTTGTTGGAGCTGAAGAAGTTGTTGACAAGCAAGACATTATAGTAGACCATTTTGTGTATTATGCTTAGATCAGACTGCAAGCAGTGGAGTTCCAGATTGTCCAAGCCTAAAATTTGAAGCCTCGAGGCATAGGGAATTCTATTGGAGGAGTGGAGTATTCTTCTTGAGAAATACCTCTGAACCCACTCAATTGTGTTAATGTCCGATATACAGTGTGGGTTCCAGGCAGAGGAGCTGTATTCAAAAATTGGTCTGGGAAAGGTTTTGTATGCCCTAGTTAGCAACTCTATGTTACCGGAGAAGAAGCTTCACAAAATAAGGTTAACAACTCTTAATGCCTTTTTGGCAATGTTGCTACAGTGAGCTCTGGGCCTTAGATTGTTTGAGATGAGTATTTATTAACAATAGTTAAACAGTAACTCCCAAAAAGTGATTGAACGAATACCTTAGAACAGAGTGAGATCTCTTGTGTTTTCTCCACACTGTTTCTTCTCCTTCCTTATATTTACTCTATATTTCCTACCACGTTCCTCCCTCTTTCTTTCCACCCTTTAACACTTTTGCCACTTTTGTGGCTTCCCTATTCCTTTTGGTTTAAATAAAAAGGGATACTTTTTAAAATCAAACTCAAGGAAGGCAGAGACTTTAGGTGATAAGTTTATGTTTAGTCACAGAGGAATCACATTAACTGTAGTTAACTGTAGAATATAGGACAATAACTTTAAAGCCATGAATATTCTGCAGCAAATCTCTAGGTCTAAAAAAGTCTAGTTGAAGAGATATCTCTCTTCAGATCAGTAATACCTCTTGCTAATCCAGCACTTGAATCCAGCTGTTAGTCATTTCCAGGGTGGTATAACAGGAAGAAATCAGATAATATTACCGCAACGTACACAATATACACTTGGTAGCATCACTTATTAACATTCTGGAGGAGTGGGAAGATACAGATTTCCCCCCAAGCATTGGGCTAGGAATAAGGGTAGCGAGCTGTGAGCATATGTAGTCTGGTGCCTGGGAATAAGGATATAATTTTAATTACATTTTATGGATTGTTGTGAATTGATATGAGTAATATATTAGCTTTGCAAATAGATAAGCTCTAATTAGCAATACAATGTTTCCAGAAAAAAAGCTTGGCAAAATTAAGTTTACAACTTGTAATGCTTTTTTAGCAACACTTAGAGTAGAGCATAAATCGTCAAAGATAAGTACGCCTAGGTCCTTAACAACGTGAAGGTCATTTGCTAGATCAATGCCACCTAGTTTATACTTGACATTCTGATTATGTTTACCAATATGTAAGATAGAGCATTTATTAATCGAAATTTGAAGTTGCTAAATAGGTGACCATTCAGAAACATAGTCGTGTTCACTTTGCACAACAACAGAATTATCTGTAGAATTAAATAATTTTACGTCATCGGCAAAAAGAATGCAATTGCTTTTAAGTTGATTACATAAATCATTGAAATAGAGCAAAATAGGATGATGAGATTTCTTACGTTGCAGTGAGAACACCTTCTACCACATTCTGCCCTTCTTGTTGGCTGTTCATGAAGTCAACCAGAATTCAAGGCTCTTACCCAACATCACCCTGGGCTACAACATCTATCAGAACTTTTTCAATGCAAGAATGACATATGAGGCCATGCTGGATGTGCTGTCTACGGGACAGGAGAACGTCCCAAATTAGAGATGTGGAAGACAAAAGAACCTGCTGGCGATACTTGAAGAGATGGATTCTGAACTCTTTGATCCTGTTTCCAATGTCTTGAGCATCTATAAAATTCCACAGGTATAAAGCCAAATGAAATTAATTCTGTGTTGTAATTGTTCAGATTTGCCTAGAAGGCAACACTTGTATATATTTCTCCAAATAAATTGAAAGTCAGAGAGTAAATATTAGAAGAGCTGAAAGAATTTTTAATTCACAAAGTGTGTGTGTGTGTGTGTGTGTGTGTTTGTGTACATACATGTGTATATAAGGTAAAGGTTCCCCTTGCACATACGTGCTAGTGGTTTCTGACTCTAGGGGGCGGTGCTTATCTCCATTACAAAGCCGAAGAGCCAGCACTGTCCAAAGACATCTCCGTGGTCATGTGGCCAGCATGATTAAACCCTGAAGGCTCATGGAATGCTGTTACCTTCCCTCCAAAGTGGTCCCTATTTTTCTACTTGCATTTTTACCTGCTTTTGAACTGCTAGGTTGGTAGAAGCTGGAACAAGTAATGGGAGTTTACTCCATTACGTGATGCTAGGGATTCCAACTGCTGAACTGCTGATCTTTCTGATCTCCAAGGTCAGAGTCTTAGCTACTGAGCCACTAGGTCCCCACCGAAAGCACCAGCCTGAAGATGGCGAGTGAGATCTCATCGAAACGTTGTCAAGATAGTCTCAATCTTACACGGGAAAAGACCCGAACACACCAAGATCTGCTTATATATATGTTTTCTTATGTTTTTGTGGGTATTTATATGTATGGTATTGTCATGCGTATGAGCAGAAATAATTAGAACAGACTTGAAATACTGAAACACGTAACTGGCTTTATTGTAGATACTGCGGTACCGGCACCCTTTAACCCATACCAAAGATAGTATGAGACAAAGGAGAACCCTGATTACCAGACAGACCATATATTTATACCCAAATATATTGATATAAACAATTACAGATCACATGTTGTTTTTCAATTACAAAGATACATAGGTTCTCATAGGAAAGTTATGGGTATTTCCACTGACCTCTTCTTACTTGACATTTGGATTGGTACCAACATCCTTTTCCTGGATTTATCTCCAGATATCCGGTTATGCAATTATCAGAGGATTATATTTTTGATTAATATGACTATATAATGTCAAATTGTTCTCTACACATTCTAGAACCTCGTCCGAGGACATTTTCGCAATACCACATGTTTATTATACAAAAACGTATTTCTCAACTTTTCTGTTCTTTTAAAAAGGTCATTCTACGAACACAAAATGGCTACAGTCTGGTTCTGTAGTTTCTCAAGTATAACATCCAAATTTACTTATAACAACTCCTCCCTTTCTTTTTATTACCATTTATACTTGAGAATGATCATCACACTCTCTTAACATGAGCCTCACTTCCTGTTGACTATATACCTTGCATTTTTCCTCAGGTTTCTTAATCTTACAACAGCAGAAACACACCTTACATATCATTATAGTCTGTAAAGGAAGTATCACTAAACACTAACGTTGTCCTCTATATTTCTTCACATGTTCACCCCTAGTATGGGCAGTTACCATAACAGTCATTAAACAACCAATTGCACACTCATTGTATTAATTGGTATCAATGCATATACATATGCTCTACCAAACATTAACCAACCTCTAGGTAAATACACCACATGTGTCATTCCACCTATGTCTTCAACCTCCATTCATTAAAAAAAAAAACTTCTTCAGTAGGTAAATAAGTATAAATTGTTTTGTCATCTGCATGTTTATACTTAATACAATCATAAGCTGAAAAATTGTCAGCTTTCCTGATTAGTCCATTTATTGGCCTCACAGGAAATCCAAACAAGTATCACCTTTTACAAATATACAAAATATCATCAGGATAAACTCTACCATAAAAATTCTTGACACTGGTACTTTTATAAAACAAATAGACATGATGTCTGTAACTGTAGTCTTTCCTTTCACACAAAAAGAAAAACTATTCAAAGCTACTCTCATTAATTCCAGAACAACATTTTCACTTTTCACATTAGGCTCTGTTCCTTTCAGTATCTTACACTTCTCTGTAGAATTCTTGGTACCTCTAAACATCTAACTGTACATCTACCTTTCCAGTTAAATGAACATTTTGCACTAACCAACTGTCACACAAAAACATCAACTTCATTAGAGTACTTCTTAATTCAATGAATGGCATAAATAACATTCTTCCAGAGCTCTAAGTCTCATATAGGAAGGAGAATAATTGCCATACAGGTCAAAACAACGATCATATAGTTGTTTCATCCTCTTAGACAAGTCCTCATGTCATATGTCATATGTGCGGTTACATGCTAGATATTTCTCAAATATGAACCATCATCTAAGGTGGATCTTATACAGATTCCAACCTCAGCCATAGGTTTCATCAATGTCAGTGATATCTGCCCTTCGTATTCAATACTGTCGGGTTCAGTTTGGAAACATAACCATTGTCATGTTAATGAATAACCAGGCAATATTTCAGAAGCCTCCATACCTACCCCACATAAGGCAATAATCACTATCCACATCATATCCACAAATGGACTAGGCCCCCACCCACCTTAACGTATATAGTTTTACACTTCAGAACTTACAACCGGTCTCTGGGGACTTACATCCACTTCTTTATCTTCTTCCGCACACAGAGGATATAATACCTGTGTACAACAGTCTATTATTTCATGTCTTAAAATACTAAACAATACAAAGAAAAATGTATTACATTCAACCAATTAATCAATTCTTCCACCCAAAGTTCCACAAACCTAAGCTAAACTAGACATGTAATTATCTATCCCCACTATCTAAAAGAAATAGAAAATAAAAAGTCCAGTCTTTCCGAAGCTTGCTTCCACTGGAAATAGGAACCGAATCCACAAATCCCTGTAGACATGAACGATGTGTCCAGCCTCACTCACATGTCCATACAGCAGACTCAGTAGTCAACAGTACTTTTAACGATCCTTCCCAGATAGGCCTCAGCTTTCCAAAAGCTCTCCACTGCTTTATCAGGACCCAGTCTCCACTCTTAAAATCATGCACTCGGAAATCAAACGGTGGTGTTTGCGCCAAAAGTCCTCTGGACCTTAAAAAAGAAAAACACTGGGACAGTCCCTGTATATATTTTCTAAACAAAATAAAATACCTTCAAGTACAATTCGTAAACATACCCACACTTCCTGTATAAGGTATGACAAACATCATTTCATACAGTGAAATTATCAACATCTTTTTTTTTTTCTCAAACAAGTACACACTCACAATAGAGCTAGAGGTAAACATTTCATCCAGGGTAATTAAACTGCTAATTTAATTTCCTTAATATATTGTTTTATAGGTCTCATTCTTCACCCCACCTGAGGCAAAAACCCAACAGGTCTATTGCCAGTCTATTTCCAATTCTTTCCTATACCTCTGTTACCACACGAAAAGTAAAATGTGTACCCCTATCATTATAAATGCACTATCATTGCATATCTATATCTATATCTGTTCCAATATTAACTTTACAGTCATTTGTGCATTTGCCCTTGCACACGGAAAAGCTTCCACCCATCCTGTCAAATGATCAACTATTACTAATAAGTATTTCGATGTACCTACAGCTGGCATTTCAATATAATCGACTTGTATCCTCTGAAATGGCCAGACAGCTAAATCTCTTCCTCCTAGTAATGTTTTTCTCATCATTTTCCTATTTATTCTTATACAATGTATACATTTTCTACATATTTGCATAGCTATTGTAAACATTCCTCTGCAAATATACTTCTGTTTCACAAAATCTACAAATGCCTGTGTTCCCCAATGAGTACCCTCATGTACTTTCTCTATTATGTTTCTCATAATAGGTTTATTAACTATTTGTAAACCATCATTTGTTACCCATTTTCCATCAACACAGGTAACACCTTCCAATTGCATCTGCTTTTCTTCTTCATCAGTGAACTCTGGTTTTACATCCCATTCCAAAACAGGAATTAAAACCATTAGCTTCACCTCTCTTCCTTTACGGGCAGCCTCTTTAGCTGCGTTATCTGCTAATTTATTTCCTAAAATCTCCTTAGAATTTCCCTTCTTATGAGCTTCAACATGTATTATAGCTAAACGTTCCGGAACTGCAGCTGCTTTTAATACAGCTTTGATAAGATCTACTTGTTTTATTTCCTTTCCTTTACTTGTAATCAGTCCTCTTTCTACCCAAATTTTTCCAAAAGTTCGTAAAATACCGTAGGCATATCTAGAATCAGTATAGATATTACCCACTTCATTCTCTAAAAGTTTCAAGGCTTGCAATAAAGCAAAAACTTCACATACTTGTGCAGAGCATCCATTCATTTGTTTACCGTTTTCTACTCTAGAAGATCCATCAATAAACAAATTAATACCTCCCTCTATCGGGCTATCCTCCAAATCCTCTCTTATTTTCGTCTGTAAATCTATAGCCTCAATGCAATCATGCTCTATATTATCCCATTCTTGTTTCTCTCCCGAAAGGAATTCAGCTGGATTTAAATTCCTGTCCAGTGAGAGGAGCAAATCCTCCTGAGATAATAAAATAGCTTCATATTTCAATAACCTAGCATGTGTAAGCCATTTATGTGCTTTCTACATTAAAATAGTTCTCACCTGATATGGACTGCTTACCACTAAAGCACTTCCAAAAGTTAACTGCCTACTTTCTTCTACCAATATAGCTGTAGCCGCCACTGCCTGTATACATAAAGGCCAACCATGTACTACTGGATCTATCAATTTGGATAAAAATGCTAAGGTTTTTTTCTCTCCAGCCCAGACTGAGCCAGAACCCCCTTAGCTATTACATCTTCAACTGCGACAAACAAATGAAAAGGTTTCTTTAAATCAGGCAAACTTAGTACCAGAGCTTGTATTAAATCATGCTTAAGCTTCTCAATATTATTCCATACAACCTCCCAGGGTTCATCATTCTCTTACTTCCATGACTAATTAAATATCCTACATACTTAACCTCAGACTCAACATATTGTAATTTCTTCTTGGACACTCTCAAGCCCTGTTGCCCTAAAAAATTAACAAAGCATTAGTGCCTTTTTCTACCTCCACATATTGCAATACTGTTATCCCCACAGGTGGGCTAAATCCTTCAAGGATCTGCTCTAATGCCTGTCCAAACAAATTAGGACTTTCTGAAAAACCCTGTGGTAACACACACCAGCGATACTGTTGAGTTCGATATGTATCTGGATCTGTCCATTCAAAAGCAAAAATATCCTTCGAGTTTTCGGCTAAAGGACACGTCCCAAAACCATCCTTCAAATCTATTACACTAAAATATTTATGCTCATGTGGAATCCTCCCCAATAATGTATAGGGATCTGGCGTAATAATATGTCGTTCTACTACCAACCTATTTATGAGCCTCAGATCTGCCACTAGACGAAAGGACCCATCAGGTTTCTTTACAGGTAAGATAGGTGTATTATATGTTCACTATCTAATAGCTGAATTGTGCATTTATCTGCAGAAAAGATAAGTTCACATCCTAATAAAGACAAAGCATCTCGTCCTAAAAGGTTCGTACCTGCTTCAGGTATGTACAAGACATTTAATGTTATCTCTGAGTATTCCCCCTTCAGAGATACATTTTCAACAACAGCAACTTCAAAGGGTTCCCCCTTAAGCCCAGAGACTATCATGATTTTTCCCTCCTGAGTGAGACCCTCAAGTAACTCACACAATGATGTTCTAGCCGCCCCTGTGTCTATCAGAAAAATGCAACTTATTTCCTTAGGTCCCACCTTCAATTTTACTAAAGGCTCCCTGTGGGACTCCAACATCAGGAGCCCTTGACCCCCCTAATCTTCAATTAGAGTATACAGTCTCTGTTCTCTTTGTTGCAATCTTTGCTTGTCCGGGCAATTTCTTGCAAAGTGCCCCTCCTTTTCACAAGCAAAACAATGTCTACTACCTTTTAATTCTCTATTCCTATTCAAGGAAAAAAATCCCCTCCGTCCTCTCCCAGGACGCTTCTATCTACCTCTAGTAGATGGACCTCCAGCTCTTCTAGTAGCTGCAACCAGTCCAACTGGCTTATCTACCTTTTCGGTTATAGCAGCTTTCAACGCTGAAAACATAATTCGGGATTTCTGACGAGACTTTGCAAGATCGTGACCAATAAACACCTTGGTGGCCTCTTGCAACAAAGTAGCTATGTCCGATTCAGCTCATCTCTCCATCTTCTGCAATTTCCTCTGCACATCACCCCAGGCTTTAGTAACAAACTGCAATTTCATTAAAGCCTGATATTCTGGCGTTTCAGGGGCAAGACCAGAATACTTATTTAAACTATCCTTGATTATATTCACGAATTCAGCCGGGGACTCATCTTTTAACTGACCTACCTGAAATGCTCTAGCTAGATTTCTACCCTGAGGTACAGCAGTCTTCACACCCTGCACAATAAGTTTCTTCATATCCATCATCTGTACTCTATCCTCTGGAACCTGACTATCCCAATCAGGATCTGCCAAAGGAAACTTATCTTCACCATCTACCGCATTTACTACACCTTCCTGTGTCTTATTCCAGTATGCTATTCCAGCTCGTCTAATCTGCCCTCGCTCCTCAGGAGAAAAAAAAATCCCAAGATATACTGTAATTCCACATAAGTATAAATATTAGGACCCAAAAACAAATCCAAACTCTGTGATAATGATATTGGATCAACCTGAATAGATGGCATAGACAACTTATATTTCCTCAAATCTGAAGACATAAGCGGGACATTTACAAATGTTGTTATAGGAACTCCCTCAGCTGTAACTCTATTAGGCATTTCACGTAATGGATATAACACCTGTTGTTCATTTCTCGCTCTGGATCTAGTTATAGCTCCACTAGAAGGTCCAGCAACTGCTAATGAATCCAACTCCTGCTTTAACTCTCTATACTGAGAAACTGCGGAGGAACTTCCCCCCCTCTTTTCTCCCACATCTTGCACAGAGTTAGCTACATTATAAGGAGGAGGACGTACAAGGACCAGCATAATCCAAAGGATCCCACTTATCACTTTCCTTTGTATACAAAAGTCTCTTAGAAGTTTTCCCAAGAGGAGAAAATGGATCGGTATATTGTACATGATACCAAGGCACAACATAAGGCAATTGAGAAATCAACCTCTTTTTAGTCAAGACATCCTTTAAAGCATTAATCCAATATACATTAGACTCACCAAACCTCGACCACCTATAATTCGGACGTTTCAAGATATGATCCGGCCAGCGAGCTGTACACAGCTCAATTAACCGTATCTTATCCAAAGCTTTAGTATACAGAACTAACCATGCCTCATTCCCCTGATTTATTAACTCCCCAAGAGGAGATGACATAGGAATGGAAGGAACTTCACTAGCAACATCTGGTTTCTTTAACCAGGAAAATAAATTCCCCATTTCCACCCCCCTATTCACAGGAAATGAGACAGAGAAAGGGAGAATAAACAATGTAACAGCACAGATAGACGCCTCTGCACAGACACACACTCCAGACACAAAGTAAAAAAACACACAAGCCAAACAAGCCTTCATTTAGAGAAGAAAAAAAAATGCATATATGAAACGTTTCAAAAGGGAGGAACAAAAATGTTAGACCGTTAAAAAAAACGTTGCAACACAAATCTCTAAAATATATCTATAGATATATATATATATAAAAAAAAAACTCAGATAGAGCTCACCTGATTCCTCGGTGCACCACAACTCACCCATGGCCACTGGAAGCCAGCACGTCCCAGCTATCAGTCAACCAAACGCAGGTCACCAGGAGCAAGGCCCCCAGACAGAGACTCATTCAAAGCACAAAACCCCGCAGAACAGCAGCAGGGGGCCCCATTTCGCAGCCCAGAAGAATCACCTCCAGAGTCCTTGTCCTGTCTCCTGCCTGGCTCGCCAAAACTTGTCATGCGTATGAGCAGAAATAATTAGAACAGACTTGAAATACTGAAACACGTAACTGGCTTTATTGTAGATACTGCAGTACCGGCACCCTTTAACCCATACCAAAGATAGTATGAGACAAAGGAGAACCCTGATTACCAGACAGACCATATATTTATACCCAAATATATTGATATAAACAATTACAGATCACATGTTGTTTTTCAGTTACAAAGATACATAGGTTCTCATAGGAAAGTTATGGGTATTTCCACTGACCTCTTCTTACTTGACATTTGGATTGGTACCAACATCCTTTTCCCGGATTTATCTGCAGATATCCGGTTATGCAATTATCAAAGGATTATATTTTTGATTAATATGACTATATAATGTCAAGTTGTTCTCTACACATTCTAGAACCTCGTCCGAGGACATTTTCGCAATACCACATGTTTATTGTACAAAAACATATTTCTCAACTTTTCTGTTCTTTTAAAAAGGTCATTCTATGAACACAAAATGGCTACAGTCTGGTTCTGTAGTTTCTCAAGTATAACATCCAAATTTACTTATAACAGGTATTTAGGTTTCTTTGGGTATTTTCTCATGTCTTAATATTTGTGCTTTTATTATAGCGACGTTTCGGCAGAATCTCATCTGCCATCGTCAGGCTCGTATATTGGGTTCTTTTTAATCTTGTGTGTCAGGCTTGGCAGCCATTTTTTGTTTGAATTTGGTGCTGGCTTTCTGCTTTATTTGAATGGTTTTTTCCTCACCCTGATTGGCTGGGAGTCTAGGTCTGTTTTTATTAGTCTTCGAGTTGCTGTGTTCTTGATTGGTTGGCAACATTTGTGTTTTGTGCATTGGGGTTTCTTAGTGCAGCTTGGTTTCTTGTGAATGGCTGATAATTATTTATTTTAGGAAGCTAGGTTTTATTTGGGTTACTGGCTGGGGCGTGTTTGGGCTGGAGGTGTTTGGGGGGGTCTGTTTCTGTCCAGGTGCTTGCCTGGATTGTGGTATAGAGATTTTTTTGTTTGTGAGTGCAGGCTTCCAGATGATTGATAGTCTGGTGGAGTCATCTCTTCTATTCATACTATTAGGTCTTTTATCAATTTCTATGGCTTCTCTGATGATTCTGTAGCCGGGGTTTTCTATAGTAGCTAGGGTTTGGTGCCATTGAAATCGATGCTATGACCTGTGGCTTTCATATGTTGGACTACTGAGGAAATACCCGAAGAAACGTAAATAAGATTGAATGTATGCCAAGATATTCTCAATCTTACATGGGAAAAGACCTGAACATGCCAAGACCTGCATATATATACACACACATACACAAACACACACATGCACACACACAAACGTTTGTGTGTATATTCATTGTATAGGTGTACAGTATGTGTATCTGTTTGTCTATGTATATGTTTATATATATGTGCGTGTCTGTATGTATGCATATGCATTGTATATGTGTGTGTGTGTATATTCGTAACTAAGAATCCCTTTGATTGAATCAGATTAAATAAACATGATCCCTCCCTGATTTTCCCCCTGCATTTGCTAATTGAATGCCCAGGTCGTTAAATGCACATGCGGGATCTCAGAGTGGGGAAGGCCATGCAGAACCTAGTGTTGGAAGAGGCCACCCAGAGTCTCCCCTGATACCTCATACTCACTTACAATCTCTTGGGACTCCCGTAGTTCTTTTCCCCCCATATCCTGCCCTGGGTCTCCTTTGCTTTGTTAGCCTCCTGTATCCACTTCCTTTCTACACCCCATTTCCCATGGATTGCTTATTTTTTGGAAGATCTGCAGAGTTCCAGAAGAGGCTGGCCCACTGGCAGAGAAGCTGAAGTGTTTTATTCAAATGATGGCGAAGCTATAAGAATGTGCAATCTAAGGAAAACAATTTTGCCAGCTTCTGCTTAAAAGAGTTTGGCTTCGGGCCATGTGGCCAGCAGGCCTCTGGTAGTAGAAAAAGTCTGGGTATGACCATTGGGAATTTTGAAAATGATGACTTTTGAAAAGCAAGAGTTTGTCATAGAACATATGAGGGTTGGATCAGTAACTTTTAAACATTTTGAAAATTCAGTGATACAAAAAAGATTTTTTTCCCACAGAATCATAGAATAAAAAGTCAACTCCTTACATAAAGGAGGAATGGTCAGATCACTACAGACAAATTGCTGTCCAATTTTTTGTTGAAAATATCAAGCAATGGAGCTCCAGGAGACAGGCTGTTCCAACACTTAATAACTCTCACAGTGAGGGATTCCTAATTTTTGTAATCTTGAGACTGAAGTAAAAAAATCAAAAGAAAAAAACGAATAGGTCAAGATAGCTAGAGGGCACCTCTAGAAAGCAGCTTTACATATTTTCTTTAGTGTACAAGACAGAAGAAAGTATGTCATAATATTCTTTCCTATTTTGAACTGGAGCTTGGCACAATGCCAGTTGTCTTGGAATTTTTGCATTTAAAATGTCTGAAATAAATTCAGCCAATTAAAGAATTTATATAAAAATATTTGAAATCAATGATATGAATGAAGACAATGAAATAATATACCAATATTAAACAATTGCTATGGAGGAGATGTAAAAAACAATATTTCAAGCCCAACATATGAAACATAAGCAGTAATAATCCATGAGAAATTAATATGTTTGTCAGTTTAAAAAAATATTCCATGAGTGTATAGCAGTATTCCAGTATTTGAGAGGCTGCCACAAAGAGGAGGTCAATTTATTTTCCAAAGCACCAGAAGGCAGGACAAGAAATAAAGGATCTGAACTAATAAAGGAGGGAAGCAACCTGGAATTAAGGAGAAACTTCCTAACAGTGAGGACATTTAACCAGTGGAACAGCTTTGCCTTCAGACATTTTGGGTGCTTCGTCTCTGGGGTTTTTAAAGAAGAGTCTTGACAGTTATTTATATGAAATAATATTGAGTGTCCTGCATGTTACTCGATTTCATTGAGGGCCGCATCAGGGTTATGTTTGACCTCAGGGGGAGGCGTGGAGAAGGCCCACATGATGTGACTTGTGTCAGGGGGCACCTGTGGTGGCCTGAATGCTCTGCCAACAAAAACAGAGCTTGGGGGGGCGGGCATGTACAGCCCTTGCAAACTCTATTTTGGATGGTCTTCTGCAACCCTCATCGAGTAAAAACGGAGCTCAGAAGAACCATGCATAGCCCTCTATAGCTACATTTTTGCTGGCAGAGGCACTGAGGGCCAGTCCTTTTCTATTTCTAGGGGGGCCCTGCAGGCTAGATCTAAGCACCTCCCAGGCTGAATCCAGCTGATGGGCCTTGAGTTTGATACTCCTGGACTAGAGTCTCCTGCTTGAGCAGGTGGATGGACAAACTCTTTTCTGAGTAACTAATCGACTGAGTGGATGGGTGATCCACAGAGTTATAATGTGACCCGAAAGCTCTATGAGGACCACCAATGAACATTACCCACAGGTAATTCGGAGTTCCCTGGTGTCAGGGTGTTGATAATTTATAATGGATCTTAGCCAAAATTAACTTCCAAACTATTTGCAGTCAGAATCATTCTTTTATTGTAGAAAAAGCAAATCAATTCACATCCATGCTCTCCTCCTGATACCACTACTTCAGGAGGTAAAAAAGAGTCTGTTCAAAACCAAAACTGAGCATGCTTGATAACAGGTGGGAGGGGAATAAGCAGTGATGCATTATGGGACTTGTATGCTTAACCAGTTCAACATTTTACCTTAACAATTCCCCTTCTAAGGTCAAACTGATTAATCATTGAGGAAACATTAACATAGATATTACCATATAACATTTATATATTTATACACAGTTTCTTTGTCAGGTAAGAGTGTTGTTTTGGGGGAAGAGGTTTGGTCAAAGTATCTGCAGTTTGTTCCTTAGTCTCACAGTGTACAGCTTTTATGAATCCAATTTCTGACAATTGTCTCACATGCTTGTACTTTATGTCAATGTGCCTTGATCTGTGGCCTACAGCATCGGCCTTGGATATATCTATTGCTGCTTTATTATCCTCCTGAATGATTATGGGATATGAAGGTTCTTTCCAAATGTCCATTAGTAAATGGTCAAACCAAATTAAGTTATTTGCGGCCTTTGATAAACAAACAAATTCAGCTTCTGCAGTCGAAGTTGATACAAGTTTTTGTTTTCCGGTATACCAGTGGATGGGACTATCATTCAGAAAAATAACATACCCTGAGGTACTCTTTCGTGTCTTAACATCTCCAGCCCAATCGGCATCTGCGTAACATGAAAGTCTAGGGGTACTCGATGTGTTTGGATTAAGTGACAAAACTGCATCAGCGGTGTGTTTCAAATATCTCAATAATCTTTTGAACGCATTCCAATGGTACATTTTTGGGTTATTCACATGTCTTGAAAGTAAGTTGACTGATAGTGCTATGTCCGGTCTAGTCCAATTGGCTATATAAAGTAATGAACCAATTGTAGATCGATAGATTGTATTGTCTTTAAATACCTCATCATCATTAAACATATTCTTTAGAAAGTCAGTTTGCATAGGGGTATATGATGGTTTTGCATCAGACATATTGCATTTCTCCAGTAATTCTAATATCTTTTCCTTTTGTGATAATATAAAACCATTACTTGATTCGGTAATCTGAACTCCTAAATATTTATCGACTTTTCCCAAACATTTCAATGAAAAGTGTTTTTGAAGTTCCTTGGCGAATTGGTCACATTTAAATTTGCTTTTACATATGTATAATATATCATCTACATAGACAAGTACCTTTTCACATGTACCTTGTTCCCTTTTAATAAATACACATTTGTCAGCTGATGTGGCAGTGAAACCTATTAGTCTTAAAGTTTTGGAAAAACAATCGTACCATCTCTTACCTGATTGTCGCAGACCATAGAGACTCTTATTGAGAAGCCAGGTTTGTCCTTCATTACAGTCAATTCCTGGTGGTGCTCTGACATATAATTCCTTATCTAGTGGTGTGTGTAGGTATGCTGTTTGTACATCGAATTGGTATACGTGTTCATTTAGAATTGAGGCAATGACTAAGGCTGTCTTAACATTTTCTGCCCTCACTGTAGGTGAATAAATGTCTATGTAATCGTCTGGAAATTTTTGTGAGAAACCTTGTGCCACCAGTCTCGCTTTGTATAGATTTTTGTTATCCTCTAAGGGTTTTATTTTGTATACTCACTTGGTACCGATAATTTTTTTGTTCTCTGGGACCTTTGAGGGGGTATATACTTCTAGTTTTTTAATACTTTCTATCTCCCTCTGCATAGCCTCTTTCCATTTTAACTGTTCATTTGGTGGGAGTGCGTGTATGTCATTATAATTTTTGGGTGTAGTTATGGTGGTATCAATTGACATCACATAGTCCCTTAAGGCATTTGGGATTTTGCCCTTATTAGATCTTAGTGATCTCCTGGGTATGTTTTCGGTTGGGATATTGTTTTCCGATGAATCATCTGAGCTGTACTCATCTATACCTTTGGTTTTGAGTATGTGATGACCTTCTTTCCATGCCCTAACCTTAATGCTATTTCTGTTGGATTTTGTTTTTGTAGTGTGTGTGTGAAGTTGTGTTTGTTTCTGATCAGTTTTGAATGTATCCTTGCCAATTATTATTTCATTTGAGTGTATCTTACTCCAGTTTGTGTTTTCATGGAAATTTGCTGATCTCGATATGGTTGTGATTTCTATCCATGAATCTGTAAGCTTTGGTTTTTGGTTCATAACCAACAAATTTGAGTTTTTTTGATACATTGTCTCCTTTTCGTCTCAGTTGCTTGGGTATGTGTACATCGGCAGTTACTCCAAAAACATGAAGATGTGCTAGTGTGGGCTTCTGATTGTACATTATTTCATATGGGGTTTTCTGTACCACACTTGACCATATTCTATTAAGGGTATAGTTTGAATATAAGACGGCCTCTCCCCAATATGAAAAGTTTAATCCGGCATCTTCTAATATGCATCTAACCATAGTCTGTAATACGCCATTCCTGCGTTCAGCTACACCATTTTGAAATGCAGAAAATGGCGAAGTTGTAAAGTGTATTAAACCATGTTTATTAATCCAGTCACTGAATTCTTTGGAAAGAAATTCAGAACCGCGGTCTGTCATGATCTGTTTGATTTTAATGTTGTGTTGGATTTCTACCCTCTAATAGAACTCTTTAAACTTGGTGAATGTTTCCCCTTTGTGTTTGAGGGTGTATACGAACTGTATCTACTATGGTCATCGACAATTGTGAGAAAATATTTTTTGTGGCCAAAAGAGGGCTTCAAGGGGCCCACTAGATCCATGTGTACCAACTGAAAATGTGCGTGGTGTTCCTTCTGATTTTTTTGGGTCGAGTTTTTTCTTTTGACTTTGAAA
>CM042834.1:26669882-26834374 GCA_023653725.1 Bungarus multicinctus
ATACATATGTATATAAGGTAAAGGTAAAGATTCCCCTTGCACATACTTGCTAGTCATTTCCAGCTCTAGGGGGCACGGCTCATCTCCATTTGAACGCGGAAGAGCCAACACTGTCTGAAGACATCTCTGTGGTCATGTGGCCGGCATGATTAAATGCTGAAGGTGCACAGAACATTGTTACCTTCCCACCAAAGTGGTCCCTGTTTTTCAACTTGCATTTTCACATGCTTTTGAACTGCTAGGTTGGCAGAAGCTGGGACAAGTAACGGGAGCTCACTCCATTATGCCGCACTAGGCATTCGAACTGCAGACTTTTCTGATCAACAAGCTCAGCGTCTTAGCCACCGAGCTATGGGATCCCCACATATGTGTGGGTGTCTATATGCTATATATATATAAACATAATCCCTCTCTGATTTGCCCAATGTATTTGCTAATCGAATGCACAGATGATTAAAGCACATGAGGTATCTCAGGGATCTCAAGGTAGGGAATGCCATGCAGAGCCTAGTGTTGGAAGAGGTCACCCAAAGTCTTCCCCTCATACTTACTTACAATCTCTTGGGACCCCCATAGTTCTTTCCCCCCCACATCCTGCTCTGGGTCTCCACAGGCACTGGATCTGCCTTATTGGCCTCCTGGATCCACTTCCTTCCTGCATCCCATTTCCCATGGATTGCTTATTTTTTTGAAGATCTCCAGAGTTCCAGATGAGGCTGGCCCACTTCCAGAAAAGCTAAAGTGTCTTATTCAAATGATGGTGTAGCTATAAGAATGTGAAATCTAAGGAAAACATTTTCTTAGGGGAGACATGAAAGCAGTGTTCCAATATCTCAGGGACTGCCACAAAGAAGAGGGAGTCAAGCTATTCTCCAAAGCACCTGAAGGCAGGACAAGAAGCAACTTAGTGGAAACTAACCAAGGAGAGAAGCAACTTAGAACTAAGGAGAAATTTCCTGACAGTTAGAACAGTTAATCAGTGGAACCACTTGCCTCCAGAATTTGTGAATGCTCCAACCCTGGAAGTTTTTAAGAAGAGATTGGATAACCATTTGTTTGAAGTGGTGCAGGGTTTTCTACCTAGACAGGGGGCTGGACTAGAAGACCCCCAAGGTCTTTTCCAACTCTGATATTCTATTATTCTATTATTTTCACCAGCTTCTGGGTAAAGTTTGGCTTTGAGCCATGTGGCCAGCAGGCCTCTGGTAGTAGAAAAGGCCTGGGTGTGACCATTGGGGAATATTGAAAATTATGATTTTTGAAAAGTAAGACTTCGTCATAGAACATATGAGGGTTGAATGAGTCACTTTTAAACATTTTTCAAATGTAGTGACCAATACAAAATAGATTTTGTATGGTCAGACTACCACAGAAAAATTGCTGCCCAATTTTTCCTTGAAAATATCCAGCAATGGAGCTCCAGGAGAAAGGCTGTTCCAACTCTTAATAACTCTCACAGTGAGGAATTCCTCATTTTTGTAATCTTCAGACTGAGGTAAAAAAATTCAAAATCAAGATATGAAGAAAAAAACGAATACGTCAAGATAGCTAGAGGGCACTTCCAGAAAGCAGCTTTAATATACCTACTTTACATACTTTCTCTAGTGTACAAGATAGAATAAAATATGTCATAATATTGTTCCCCATTTTGAACTGGAGCTTGTAACAATGCCAGTTGTCTTGGGTTTTTTTTTAAAGTGAGGTTATTAAACTGACCTTCACTTCAAATGTCTGAAATAAATTCAGCCAATTCAAGAGTTTATATAGAAATATTTGAAATCAATGATATGAATGAAGACAATGAAGTAATATACCAATATTAAACAATTGCTAGGGGGGAGATATAACAAATAATATTTCAAGCACAAGATATGAAACCATCAAATAAGCAGTAATAATCCATGAGAAATTAATATGTTTGTCAGTTTAAAAAGCTGTTCCATGAGTGTGTAGCAGTATTCCAGTATTTGAGAGGCTGCCACAAAGAGGAGGAGGTCAATTTATTTTCCAAAGCACCTGAGGGCAGGACAAGTAATAATGGATGGAAACTAATCAAGGAGAAAAGCAACCTGGAATTAAGGAGATACTTCCTAACAGTGAGGACAATTAGCCAGTGGAACAGCTTTGCCTTCAGAAGTTGTAGGTGCTTCATCACTCTGAGGTTTTCAAGAAGAGTCTGGAGAATCACTTGTCTGAAATGGTGTTGGGTCTCCTGCTTGAGCAGGGGGTTGGACTAGGGTAGTTGTATCACTTGAGTTCATTGAGGGCCACATCAGGGTTATATTTGACATCAGGGGGAGGCGTGGCCAAGGTGGGCATGGCCTGGATGATGTCACTTGTGTCAGGGGGCACCAGTTGTGGCCCAAATGCTCTGCCAATAAAAACAGAGCTTGGGGGGGCATGTACGGCCCTTGCAAACTCTATTTTTGTTTTGGACAGCCTACTGCAACCCTCTGCCAGCGAAAATGGAGCTCAGGAGAGCCATTTGAGGCTCTCTCTCGCTCCATTTTCACTGGCATAGGCATCGCAGGCCGGTCCTTTGCTATTTTCAGGACAGCCTAGCAGGCGAGATCTAAGCATCCCACAGGCCGGATCCAGCCCCCGGATCTTGAGGTTGACAGGCCTGGACTAGGGTCTCCTGCTTGAGCAGATAGTTGGACTAGAAGACTTTCCAGCTCTATTCTCAGTGACTAAATGATTGAGTGGCTGGATGATCCAGAGACTTGTAATGCGACCAGAAGGTTGTGCTCTATGAGGACCACCAAAGATAATTCACAGCTCACTGGTGTCAGGGTTCTTACAAACCCTCTAATTAACTCATGAACCTCAAGCCGAGTTTCCAAAGAAATCCAATTATTTATTAGGAGCAACTTGTTGGCCCTTTTCTCAAGTCCAGTCGGCTCTGCCCTACACAATTTACTGTCCACTGTGATCCTGTTTCCCTCCTCCTCCCAGGATGTGTCATAAATCACATTCTCCAACTAGACATTTTCGCCGGGGTGTGGAAAACTCGCCTCTCTGCTGGGCTTGGTAACTTGAGAGACAAGCTGGAGAAAGGTATGCTTGGAATGTGATTCTGATCATAGCAACAAAGTGCCCCATCAGATCTCCCCACCCATCCTTCTTATGGCAACTTGAGAGCAAGCCAGGAATGCCCCTACTAGTAAAACCTGGTTTAAAAGTGAGCATACAAGACAACAGCACAGAACATCAAGTGAATTTGCAAAATTCATTCAGTTATCATTTGAAACGTGTCTCAGCAGTGGGGGAAGGCCCTTAGATTTACCATCTGACTTTCATCATTAAAACTCTCACAAACTACCAATACCTTCTCTTTTATCTTAGATCAACTACAGTGTCATCAACCAGATGGCTGAGCAAAATCATCATTTCCCTTTTTCATATCGGATAACCCCAAACCAAGAACCTCCTTACTCAGCGATTGTCCAGCTGCTCCTGCAGTTCCAATGGACATGGATAGGCCTCCTTTCTCAGGACAATGAAAAAGGAGAAAAATTCAAAAGATGCTTGGAAGTTCTCGCTCTAAAAAATGGGATTTGCATTGTCCTCTCAGGAACCATCCCAGAAGCAAAGGTGAACACAACTTCTGGAGAAACTCTCATGCAAGAAAAAAGGAAAATGTTAATTTCTCTTATCAAGAGTCAAATAAAAATTATAGTATGTCAACTGGATGATCAGGCCTCTGGAATTTTAGCAGCAATAATACAAGTAATTGATATGACTAATAAATCCATGATTGGAAGGGTATGGATTGCCACAACTTTGAAAGCTTTAAGTATAAAAATATTTGACCTCTGGGTTGATCTCCAAAATAGACATGCTTTGTTTTCCTTTCTCATCCAGACAAAGAGAAGGACTCAGTATGATGACTTTAATTCTTATGCATCTATGGTCATACTGTATGGAAAGGAAGCATTCCAATGCTCCTATTCAAATCCTCTGTTATCAAAGAAAGTTTGGAAAAAATGCAGAGAAAAAGAGAATTGGGAATTTCCACCCCACGATGTGATTGCAAGAATCCTGTCTCAGGATTCCTCCAGTGTTTCCCAAATAATTCAAATTGTGGCCCGGGTCCTCAATGCTGCCTCTTCCTCCCAACGGAGTAAGAGGAGAATTCAAGTTGGATACCATCAACCATCCCAGATTGTACAGCCATGGCAGGTAAGTCTTTTCCTTTGAGGGTCCATTGATTCTCCCCTTCGTATTCATCAATATTCCATTAGATGTCGAAAGGGTTGAGATATTCCAAAGAGCAGTTGCCCAGTTAGTGGTATTTGAAAGTGAGTGTCAACCCTGAAGCTGACCTGATTGAGGCCATTTTGATGCTTCAGGGTTGCCACACTGGAGCTGAGGGAGAGGGAGAGGGGAGAGAGATAATTGGGGTTTTGTAGCCAAAACAAAATATTTTATCCTGGGAACCAAGGACATTCCCACTGATGGCTGAAGGGAGGATGAGTGAAGTCACCAGGCAACTAGACAACACCTTGATTTGACTATATGATTGGTTGCTTGGAAAGGAGAGGAAAACTTTAAGTGAAAACCATGGGAACATTTAGAGTCAGATTTCACCAGCCTATGCATATATGATATATCCAATAAAAACAATATTTGAGGAACCCACTTGCCTCAGAGTCCTGTTTGCTATGGGCATATTACTTGGAACCTGGACAGTGAGTTAGAGAGAGAGAGAGGTGATAGAGAAAAACGCTTCTACATTTCCTGCTGGCACAAGAACAGCGGCAGCGCCGCGCAGGGCACTGTTAAAAGCAAGTTTCCCCCCCTCCCCCCCCAGCATGTTTTAACCCCCGGCCTCTCCCCCCCAGCATGTTTTAAACTAGGCCTAAATTTGGGGGGAGGAGCTTAATTTCATTTCATGCCTAGAAAACATGCTGGGTCTTCCTGTTGTTGGAGAAACACGGTATTGAAACTGATTCCTTTATAATACATTTATTCCATTCATACCTGGATTGCTTTAGACCATAAAGACTTTTCTTTAATTTCCAATAATCAGTTTTTCCATCATCCTTTAAGCCTAATGGGTTTTTCATATAGATGGTATGTTGTAAAGGTGCATGTAGATATGCAGTTTCAAGATTTACATGGTTTATTTAGATTTATTCTTAGCTGACCAAACTAATGCTGCTCTCAATGTATTTGCTCTCAGACTAGGTGCAAACAATTCATCATAGTCCTTATCTGACTGAGCAAATCCTTGAGCAACTAATCTTGCTTTATGGGTAATAGTCTCATCCCCACACCAGTCTTTATCTTATATACCCATTTGCAACCTATTGCACGTTCACCTGGTGATAACTTTACATCCTCATACTCCTCTAAACTATTTAATGATTTCAACTCCCTGTTCATGGCTTCCTGTCAAGCTACCTGATCCTTTGTAGGATATAGTTTTATTTCATTAAAGTTAGAAGGTTCTGTATTAACCTGACATACAATGCTAGCTTGAAATCTCTCAGATGGACATCTCTCCCTATTTGACCTCCTAGGTAACTCAGTACATGTGGTTAGCATGTCCTCCTCATTTATCTCCCCTATCAAATCCTCATCTTCTATAGTCATAGAGGGTTCTTCTATTGATGATTCCTCCATTGAGGATTCCTCCACTAACTTATCATCAATATTATTATCATCAGTATTATCGATAAACAATGGAGTCTCAACAATAACACTATCCTGTTCCTTATTATATTCCTGTTCAAGCTTTCTCCAGCCAACATGCTCCAGAAATTTAGCACTTGCACTACAAATATACATTAGTAGTACCTGGCTCCCAAAATCTAAATGATCTATGCTTAGCTTCATAACCTACAAAATATGATTGTCTCGCTCTATGTTGTCCCTTTTGCCTTACTTGCATAGGAATATGAACCCATGCTGGGGTTCCAAATTTATGTAAATAACTGATATATGGATTTTTTCCATTCCAATGACTAAATGGTAATTCACCAGTCATTGAATTCACTGTTATTCAAAACATGGTTAGCACACATTATTGCTTCACCCCAAAGTCTCTCTGATAAACCTAGAATCTGAAATTATAGTCCTAGCCATAGCCTGTAATGTTTGTCCTTTAATGTTCAATACATGAACTATGTTGTGGTCCAGAAGGAGCAGAACACTTATGTTCAATGCCAGCTTTCCGTAACATGGTTTCAAATTTTCTATTGGTAAATTCAGTACCATTATCTGTTACTAGGCTAATAACTTTCTGTTCCTTTTTCCTTTTAGCAAATTTTAGCCAGTTTACAAAATGCTGGTATGTTTCTGTCTTCATTTTCTTTTTTTTTCTTTTTTTTTAAATTTTATTTTTAATAAACATTTATATGACATACGTTTAAAACAGACATATCAACACACACACGCACACATATATATACATACATAAAATTCCTAAACAGCATATGTTTAGCAATGGTTTGTCTTTTCTTTATCATTATCATTGACGTGATCTATCTTGTTAAAGTAGTCCTTCGTTCTTTTAATATTACATTTTGTCTTCATCTTTTTTAATTAAATGTACGTCTACTATCCTTTCAGTAGTTTATCCAAGTATCCAATATTACCTTTTTCTTAACCACTCATACCAAATATTCCATATTTCATAATATACACTATTTTGTTTGTTTTTCAGCAATATAGTTTCTGTCTTCATTTTCATTAAATAATAGAAACCATATCTGGAAAAATGACCAATTATACTTAATATGCAACAGGCTCCACCTAAACTAGGTTTCTTAGGTCCAGTAATATCAGCAAGAACAACCTCTAATGGTTCACTGGTTTTGAATCCATTGACCCTATTTGCAGGAGTTACCTTGCTTTTTTCTTGATTGCAAACATTGCAATTTAAGTACTTTGTACAAGGTTTTAATTTAACACCATTAGATAACTCAACAGTTTTCTTTAGCATTTTGAAATTTAAATGTCCCATACATCTATGGATCAGATGAATACATTCATCATGAGGCTTTTTATTCTCATAAACTGAGTTACCATTAATTAATGGATTATCATGTATAATAAACAAACCATTATCTAATCTTGCAGTAACGCTTTCACCCTGTTTTTCTATTAAACATTTATCTCCCTGAAAGGTTACAACAAATCCTGCTTTTACCATTGCTCATACAGACAGTAAGTTAAATATCAGTCTAGGTACATATAACATTGGTAAACGTTCATTAATACATGAACAATATGCAGTACCTTCTCCACATGCTCTCAATTTCTATCCATTAGCTAATGATACGTACTGTTTACTCTTTGTCATGTTTACAAATCTTTCCTTACTTATAGTTATACACTGCGATGTTCCACTGTCAACTACCCATATATCATGGTTTACAGTTGTAGTTGTACTTGATATGGTTAAACTAACATCTTTATAAGCTCTCTGAATAGCATTCTGTTCTTACCCTTTTTACAGTATCTGGCTATATGACTTTTAGCCCCACAAGAAAAACATTTCCTAACAATATAGGCAGTTGAAGACAGTTTTTCTTCCTTCGGTGTTCTTTCTCTCAGTAGATTTCTATCTTGCCTTCTTCTTGACTCTTCTTGACAGTCTTCCAGTTATGCCAGTCAATGTAAGTCCATCTCTGTTTAAAACTTCCAGTGAAGACACGTAAACATCATAAATTTCATCCAAAGAAGAAAGAATGATGTAAACTTGATGCAACTCTGAGAAAATCAACTCCTTTTTTTGTAACTCTTGTAAAGTTATTTTCATAAACTCCAAATGAGCTAACATATCGCCACCTTTTAGAAGACGGGCTCTAAACAGTTTACGTGTAAGTTGCATGTGTGCATCCACACTATCTTGAACATAAATCCTCTTCAAAATGTCCCACATTTCTAGCAACCGATTCTTCACCACGAATATGGACTAACTGCTGATCACTAAGTCTCAGTCCAATTATATTAAGAACCTTTTCATTATCCCGGTTAAAGTCAGCTATTTTCTTTTTATCTTCATCACTCAATGGATTCCAAGTTGTTACATCCAGTGGACGGATTATTAACTACAGTCCATAATCCGTCTTTACGCAGAAGTAGGCTGCACTTCGCAGACCAGGAAACATAGTTCGTTCCATCTAACCTGGTTATCTGGGATATACTGGTTGACTGTTCTTATGCAATTGGTAGTTTAACAATAAACTGCAATCAGCTGTCTGAATATGAAACTGTATATTCACAATGATTCTCAATATCTCTCTGGGCCCATAACCAATATGGACAGAATAACCCTTGAGTAACAAGGATATGCACATGGAAACATTTATGAGAGTAGCTATGAATAATTATTCAGCCACACACAGCTATACTGAATTGAGTTAAAGTTTACTTTAAGAAATAGCACAGTCCAATAAACAGTCCAGGTCATATACGTTTATTAATCCAAAGAATATCCAATTACAAAGTCTTCTTACCGGTTGACTTTTTCATTTACAGTAAACAAAGATATCAAAGTATAAGCACAGCTTAGATAGTAATAGAATGTCAGAGAAAAAGAATGTCAGAGAGAGCAAGCCATGATCTCTAGCTCCCTCTTATGGCAACTTGCAACACAACGAACCAATCGGAATACAGTTATTTTGTCTTAAAGGTACAAATATACATTGTTGGTTGATATATTGCCAACCCAACTAATTGTTGGATAGATTCCAAACAGCTGGCTAAAAGTTTGTAATGTAGCAACAAGGTATAAATCAAAGCATCTTCTGGGGGCAACCAAAGGTTCATCCACACATCTCTTAACTAATGGATACACTTCCATAACTATTGTTTGGAAGAGATAACATTGCTATGCACTTTTTGTTACAATACATTCCTAGTCAAAAGTTAAACTCCCCTAACTTCATCTTGATCAGGACTGATGGTAAAATTGTATTCTCCATCTTCTCCCATGACAAGTTTCTCCATATATGAAAATGGTCTTGCCTCAGATGGGCTGTGATGGTGAAGCAGCAAAACATAGACCATGAAACTTAGAATAATAGAATTTGAAAGGATCTCAAAGGTTCCCTAGTCCAATCCACTAATCGAGCAGGATACCCTATGCCAGGGGTTTTCAAACTTGACAGATTTGTGGACTTCCACTCCCAGAATTCCTCCTCCAATCATGTTAGCTCAGGAATTCTGGGAGTTGAACTCCACAAGTCTTTAACTTGCCAAGTTTGAAGACCCTTGCCCTATACCATTTCAGACAAATGATTGCCCAGGTCTCTTTTTGAAATCCTCCAGTGATGGAGCACTCACAACATCTGAAGGCAAGCTATTCCATTGGTTGATTGCTCTCACTGTTAGGAAATTCCTCTTTAGTTCTAGGTTGCTTCTCTCCTTCATTAGTTTTCAACCATTGTTTCCTGTGTTGCCTAATACTACTTTGGGAAATGTTTTGACCACTACCCCACCTAAAATATTAGAAAAGTGATCTAATGTCTCCCCACTCCTTCTTTTCCTTAGATTAGACATACCAAATTCCTGTTTGTTCTTGGCATGTTTTCGCCACTAGCCCTCTAATCATTTCTTGTTACTCATCTTTGCAATCTTTCCAGAGTTTCAATATCCTTTTTATATTGTATTGATGACCAGAACTGGATGGGGTACTCTAAATATGGTCTTACTAAGGCTTTGTAAAGTGATATTAGTACTTCATGTGATCTTGATTCTATCCTTCCATTAATGCTGCCCAGGATTGCATTGGCATTTTTGTCTGCTACCACACATTGTGGCTCATATTTAAGTGATTGTCCACTAGGACTCCAAGATCCTTCTCACAGCTACTGGCATTAAGCCAAGTTTCACATAGTCTCTAACCTATACTAATGGTTTTTCTTGCCTCAATGTAAAACCTTACTTTTATCTATGCTGAATTTCATTTTGTTAGATAGGGGCCCATGTTTAATTTGCCAAGATATTTTTGGATCTTGGCTTGTCTTCTGGGGTGCTGCCAGCTTAGTGTTTCTGGCAAATTTCATGAGTTCCCATTCAATTCCCTTGCCTAGATTTTTTTTGAAGACACTGAAGAGTGCTGGGCCTAAAATGGAAGCTTGTGATACCCCATTGCTTACTTCCCTCCATGTAGATAAGGATCCTCAGAGGACTACATGTTGAATATAATTTGGAAACCAGTTACAATGCCACCTGATGGTGTTGTTATCTATTCCATGTTTTCAAGAACGTGAGATCAATATTGAACAAATAGCTGTAAATTCCTGGAGAATGACTGAAAGAAGCTTCCCATGAAATCTCTTTCAGACTGTAGTGATGATTTGAAAAGGTTGAATTATTCAGAGTACCTCCAATCCAGAATAAGAGCAAGAAAAACACTGAATTAAAGCTCAAATTGTAATAGATTTTTCTATGTTCCTGCAGCTCCACAGGTTCCTGAGGAATTTCCAACATCACAATATTTCCAGAGATGGGATTTCATTTGATGAAAATGGAGTTCCTGTTGGTGACTTTGATATCATGCACTGGACATCAGTTCGGAACAAATCAGATGCAGGGGTGAAAATTGGGAGTGTAGAAAGCCAAGCCTCCTCAGAAGTCAAGATTTCTGTCAATCAAAGTGCCATCCAATGGCCAACTTTATTTAACAAAGTAGTTGAGGGTGCTTGGATTTTGCTCTTCTATTTAATCCTTATATGTGCAAATTTTCTTCTCAGAAATAATTCTTATTGAGACAAATTGAGATAACTTCCAACTAAGAGAACTTAAAGCCTCATTAATTTATTAGATATCATTTTACTTTAGAGGTCTTACAATAACGTGTCACACACTGGAACCTGCTGCATTATATTGTGCAATTTGTAATCTACATTATTGAACTGGAATATGTTGCCATAATTTATAGTACATGAAATTATCTTGTTTTCAGTAACAGAAAATCCAGAATGCCTATAGAGATTGTCAGTCATCCAGGTCATGGTTGTGCCAAAGGCAGTTTTTCAGAAGGAACCTGGATTTTGTTTCCCCTTGAAGATGTTTCACTTCTCATCCAAGAAGCTTCTTCAGTTCTGACTGAATGGTGGAGGATGGAAGGATTTGGAACTGCTGAAAAGATTGTGTTTTCAACAGGATATAGATTCAGCAATTGCAGGAAGGTTCCACACCTATTTGCACTATTCACGTGACCCTGAGGACACAGATAAATTCCAAGAGGCCTCAACAACTTTCAGAAAGACTGCTAATGACCAGATGCCTGCAAGGAATATAATTCTTTCCATACTCCATCATTCAGTCAGAACTGAATAAGCTTCTGGAATGAGAAGTGAAACATCTTCAAGGGAAAACAAAGATCAGTTGTCTTCTGAAAAAACACCTTTGGGAGAAAATCCAGAATAGGAAGGGTTTAGCCCACTTAATTGCATAAGAGGAAGATATCATTAAGAATGTGGTGAGGGAAATGAGGGCAGCTAAAAAAATGTCATTTACATATGATGATACAATGATCACTTGTAGTACAGAAAATAGGGACTCTAGAGAAAGCTTGTTTTTGGAGGTTTCCTGAGAAAGCTAAGATGGAGAAAAATATATACAAGTTATTGCATTCTCATACATGTCGTACGGAGAAACACCTTTTGCAATGGAACTACTTTCCTTTGGAAAGAAGTATAAGTCAAGAAGTCAGTTTTGGGAGATTGATAGAGGAAATGGAATGACCCTTCATTTGCTCCTTGTAAGTCGAGTAATTAAAGTTCATGATCGACAAGCTCAGCGTCTTAGCCACTGAGCCACCATGTCCCTTTATATATTGCCTCTAATTCATATTTTGCCCTGACTAATCTTTCGGTATATGTTTAGACGGTGCCTTATTCAAGATGTACAGAAAGTTGCTCCCCAGGTTATGCCAAGCTTGTGAGAGAGGGAGCCCCAGTTTGTTGCTACGACTGTTCTCTTTGTATGGAAGGAACATTCTCTGGGCAAGAAGGTATAGTAAGTGGCTTCAAAAACAACAAAAAATCAGGACACAATCAAAATTCTCTATTGCTTTTGGGGGTGTATTTGATCAAGAAGCAAAGAAAAAACATTACACATCTTGAAGGCATCCACAAACATTTCAAAGATTGGGCACTATCACCAAATTTTGTATGATGAGGCAAGCATTAAAATAAATAATGAAAAGTTGCTGCTTTCTATTGCAATTTTCTTTCTTGCTTGGTTTTGGTAAAGAGGACAAGTTTTGAGAGCTGATAATCACATTCATCTTCAGCTTTTTAAAAGGCTGTCAGTTATTTTAACTAATGTTGTGTCATATGAATATCCCTGGGCAGAAATATTATATTATTCCTTGAAAAGAAAGTAATTGATTTTTGATGCGTTTTTCATGTTCCTACAGCAGCAGAAAGAGATACCCGCTAAACAATTTTTTTTTCAGATGCAGCCCATTGTGAAAAGTGTCCAGATGACCAGTATTCCAATAAGAAGAGAAATCAGTGTGTCCCCAAAAGTATCAGCTTCTTATCCTATGAAGAATCATTGGGACTCATCCTGGCTTTCTTTGCCATTGCTTTGTCCCTAACCACTGCCTTTATTCTGGGAATCTTCATTAAATACCGAGACACTCCCATAGTCAAAGCCAACAACCATGAACTCACCTACGTTCTCCTGGTTTCTCTCCTGTTTTCTTTCTTGACCTCCTTTCTATTCATTGGTCGCCCCATAAAAATGACCTGTCTCCTTCGACAAACCATTTTCAGTATCGTTTTCTCTGTAGCTGTGTCTTCTTTGCTGGCCAAAACTGTAATGGTGGTGGTAGCTTTCCTGGCTACAAAGCCAGGAAGCAGGATGAGGAAATGGCTGGGGAAACGTCTGGCCCACTCAATTGTTTTATCCTGCTCTGGTATTCAAGGAGGCATCTGTATGACATGGCTGGGAATCTTTCCCCCGTTCCCAGATTCTGACTTTCATTCCCAGCCAGAACACATCCTGCTGCAGTGCAACGAAGGTTCAGTGGCCATGTTCTACACTGCCCTTGGCTACATGGGTTTTCTGGCTGCCATCTGTTTCTTGGTGGCATTTCTGGCTCGAAATCTGCCAGGGACCTTCAATGAAGCCAAACTGATCACCTTCAGCATGTTGGTTTTTTGTAGTGTTTGGATCTCCTTTGTCCCCACCTACCTGAGCACCAAAGGGAAATACATGGTGGCTGTGCAGATCTTCTCCATCTTGGCCTCCAGCCTGGGTTTACTAGGCTGCATTTTCATCCCCAAATGCTACATTATTATCCTGAGACCTGACATGAACACCAAGGAACATCTGATGATGAAAACTCATTAAGGCTCCTTGTGTTGGTGTTTATTTTTGTTCAGTATACATGCAGTATAAAATTACATATCTTGAAGTAATGCTTTACGTGGTTGTCACTTATCTTTCTTCAATCCATGTGAATTTTGAATTATAGTAATTGAGTAGTAAAATTGCTAAAACAATTCAAACTATTTCAATTAAGCATATCCTTCAATTGTCACAATCTGAATTGATGTTAAATCATAACTATCATCAATAACATTAATAAAATTTCTGAAACCAGGGCAGATAAACTTTTACCAGAGATGTTCTGATACGGTTTTAGAGTAAATTAAGGACTATGGCTAATGATGTGTGTTTATTTCAAATATGTATTTGATTGATCTCTTCTAGCTGGAAAATGTAAGATGACTCACAGATAGATAACTGAGTTACATAGATGGGATATGTTGAGAAAGAGAAAAACAGAGAGACATTCTATATATTAAGAACAGATAAAATATCAACATGAACATTGGAGCAACTTTAACATTTTTCTCTGAATAAATTAATGAGACTAATTGTTATTTTTGACAGTCTTCAATCAAAAGAAAAAATGTGTAGAAATTTGAATGGTTTGGGCAAAAAATCATGTAGACACCTGATATGACAATGGAAGTGTGCTTATGAGTATTAAAATTGGTTTTATCCATGTCCATATCCACATTCATTTCCATATATATAGTGTGTGTGTATGTCTATGTGTGTCTGTGTGTCCTGCCAACTTAGCAATTCAAAAGCATATAAACGCAAGTAGATAAATAGGTGCCAGTTCAGTGGGAAAAGAACAATGCTCCATGCATCTACATTGTATTTTTATGCCAGCCATTTGACCATGGAAGAATCTTCAGAGAGAGCTGGCTCTTCATTTTTGAATCAAAAGTGAGCCCCGCCCCTTGGGTTGGTTATGACTGACAGGGGAAATTTTTATCTGTATCTACCTAAAACTTTATCTATAAATATATAAATTTTTTTTTGTGCATGTGTCTTTTCTATCTTTTTGTCAGTCAGTCCTTCAGTGTACTGTAGACTAGGAAAGTTATGACATATAAGTCAATACTACTTTTATCTAACTGTGTCTTGGTAATGAGGACTCTGAATGCCATTACTTCTTCCTTCTGCACGATCTCTCTTTCGTTCAGTAAATATTGGAAAAGCAAAGCCCTCCCAAATACAATTGCAATGTATTTTTATTCACATACTGACCAGTTTCATTCATTATGCTGTATCAAGATTCTAGATTGTCCAAATTTTGATTTCTGTCATTGTAGTGTCAAACCTATTGTAGCCACTGCTAAGTTATCTGCAAAGATGATAAACATTTCCTCCCTCCAATCCTTTACCAAACCAAAGTCCAGAGCCCAGCACTCAACAGGAATGAACTCAACAAGAATGAAGTGGTATATGGTTTTCTGCCTAAGCAGAGGGTTGGGCTAGAGGATCTCCAAGGTCCCTTCAAACTCTGCTATTCTATTCTGTTCTGTTCTATTCTGCTCTGCTCTGCTCTATTCTATTCTATTCTAATTCACGTGCCCATAGAGCTCTCTCTGTGGGCACGTGGGCCATCGCTCCAGCTCAACTCTGCCATTCATGCACACGGACCTCCCACTGGGGGGAGGTGTCTTCAGGTGGTCTTCAGGTGTCTGCTGTGCATGCATGCAGTTCATGGAGCACATGCATGGGGATGAACGAGCATGTGCAGTAACACACACTCATTGCATTTGGGGAATGCATTTGAGAAAGATGGCCTCATCCACATCAGACAGAATAAGTAGGAAGTATAATGGCCCATTGCTTAGATCAAGAACATTGAACTATTTCCTTATATTTTAAATTTTAGAATCTCAAGAATCAGTTTGCAGACTAAAAACAATCAAACTTCCCTGAATTGTTCCTTTCTTGATTCTCAAATTAGGATTATTCTCCTGAGTCAAAGAAAACTCTTTTCTCCAATTGCCCAGTTTTGTGGCAATGTTCGTTCCTAATTCCCCTTCTCATTTTCAAAATCAAGATTATTTATTTTCCTTTGGAGTTTCCACCACCACAATTAGTTGCCAATCAATGTGACAACCAATGGGATAGACAGCCTCTGATCATCCGATTTGTAACAGCCTCCTTCAGTGATGAGGGCAGAGGTTGGGGTAAAGCTGGGAAAATACTGTAGCAGTCGTTGGAAGATAAAACTTCCTAATCTGGGGACCTTCCCCACTGTCACTGTGGTCTTCTGTGATCTCTGAGATTTAACTCTATGCTGAAGAACGAACTACAGGAAGGATCTCCTGCAGGATATGTCAAATGTTGCTGCTGCTGCATGTACAGCTTTTTCTGCTTCAGCTTCTGTCTCAAATTCCCTGTACCAGTATGCTGATGAAATGTCAATTTGAGGTGGTAATAGAAGAAAAGGAATGGTTCCATTACTACAAACCAGGAGACTACTGGATTACTGGAATAATGTCTGGAATCTTAGCTCGATTGTACCAATTTTCATTCTCCAAGCCTCCAACCCACTAATTGAAAAGGTAATTGTCAGCATGTTCAGGATTCTGGTGATTGATTTTACCTGCTCCAATGTTTTTTCTAGAAATGATTTCATTTCTCCTATTCCTCACCTTGAGAAAGGCAAGTCATTATTGCTCATCCCCCTTTGCTTTAGAACAAGGGTCTTCAAACTTGATAGCTTTAAGACTTGTGGACTTCAGTTCCCAGAATTCCTCCTCCAGTCATGTTAGCTCTGGAATTCTGGGAGTTGAAGTCCACAAGTCTTAAACATGCCAAATTTGAAGACTCTTGCTTTAGAGGAAAGGCTCCTGTGGATCATGATGATTTTGTAAATCCTGAGTTTTAAAAGTTCCTTTTAAGCTATTCAACAACACTGGGCAGCACTGCGCCCTGCCAATACTGTCCCACATTAACTCTTGCGTGGATGGGTTCTGCCTGTTTTCAAAATGATTACCTTGGACTGTGGAGTTAGCAAATTATTTATTCATATTTTATTTTATTTATTTATTTATTAACAATAGTGAAACCGTAATAAAGTAATTAAATGAATACCTTAGAACAGAGTGAGATGTCTTGTATTTTCTCCCTACTATTTCTTCCCTTTCCTTAGATTTACTCTGTAATTCCTACCACTCTCTCCACTCTTTCTTTCCACCCTTTAACACTTTTGTGGCTTCCCTATTCCTTTTGGTTTAAATAAGAGGGATACTTTTTAAAAACCAAATTCAAAGAAGGGAGAGACTTGAGGTAATAAGTTAATATTTAGTCACAGAGGAATCACATTAACTGTAGTTAACTGCAGAATATAGGACAATAATTCTAAAGCCATGAATAAATATTCGGCAGAAAATCTCTAGGTCTAAAAAATGGTCTAATCCAGCATTTGAATCCAGCTGTTAGTCATCTCCAGGGTGGTATAACAAGAAGAAATCTGATAATATAACCACAATATACACTTGGTAGCATCACTTATTAACATTCTGGAGGAGTGGGAAGATACAGATTTTCCCCCAAGCATTGGACTAGGAATAAGGGTTCATAACTCGGCCACAGACTTGGTGGCCACCTGGGATAGGTTGGCCGCTGAGGCTCTGGATCAAGTTGTGCCTTTGCGACCTCTGACCCGGCACAGATTCCATTTGGCTCCGTGGTTCACGGAGGAGCTGAGGGGGATGAAGTGCTGGAAAAGATGTCTGGAGGGCATCTGGAGGGCCAGTCGTGCTGAGTCTGACCGGACACAGGTGAGGTCCTATATTGGGACCTACCTAGTGGCGATAGAGGCGGCGAAGCGTTCACACTTCTCTGCCCTTATTGCGTCGGCAGAAAATCGGCCTGCCACTCTGTTTAGAGTGACCCGCTCTCTGCTTGAGCCAAGAGCGCGGGAGGACCTCTTGCAGGGTAGGGCAGAAGAGTTTTCCCGATTTCTGCATGATAAAATCGCTCAGATTCAGGATGGGCTGGACTCCAGTTGGGTGGTCCCAGGGGAGGTGTCTGGGGCAAGTCTTGAGATGGTTATCTGGGAGGAGTTCGATCCTGTGACCGCCGAGGGTATGGACAGATTACTGGGGAGGCTGAATGCCACCACATGTTTACTGGACCCATGCCCTTCCTGGTTGGTTTCTACCTCCAGAGAGGTGACACGAGGCTGGCTCCAGGGGATTGTCAACGCTTCATTGATGGAGGGGGCTCTTCCGACCGCCCTGAAAACGGCGGTGGTGCGGCCCCTCCTCAAGAAGCCTTCCCTGGATCCGCTTCTTTTAAATAACTATCGTCCTGTCTCCAACCTTCCCTTTGTGGCGAAGGTTATTGAGAGTGTGGTGGCGCGTCAGCTCCCTCAGTACCTGGAGGAAGCATTCTATTTAGATCCGTTCCAATCGGGCTTCAGGCCCGGGCACAGTACTGAAACAGCATTGGTCGCGTTGGAAGATGATCTCTGGAGGGCCCGTGACAGAGGTTACTCCTCTGTCCTGGTCCTGTTAGATCTTTCAGCGGCTTTTGATACTATCGACCATAGTATCCTATTGCGGCGGTTGGAGGGTTTGGGAATTGGGGGCACCGTTTTGCAGTGGTTCTCGTCCTTCCTCTCGAACCGCTCGCAATTTGTGTTGATGGGGGGGAGAGGTCCACCCCTAGGCCCATTTGTGGGGTGCCTCAGGGGTCGGTCCTCTCCCCTCTTCTGTTCAACATTTATGTGAAGCCGCTGGGAGAGATAATCCGTGGTTTCGGGGTGAAATGTCATCTTTATGCTGACGATACTCAGCTTTAGATCTCCACCCCAAACCACCCCAACGATGCTGTGCAGGTTATGGCCCGTTGCCTGGAGGCTGTGCGGAACTGGATGGGTGGGAACAGGCTTCGACTCAACCCTTCCAAGACTGAGTGGCTGTGGTTTCCGGCGGCCCGATATAGTCAGCTGACTCCGTCGCTGGCTATTGGGGATAGATCTTGACCCCCACAGAAGGGGCTCGCAATCTTGGTGTCCTCCTGGATGTACGGCTGTCTTTGGAAGATCATATCACGGCCGTCTCCAGGGGGGCTTTTTATCAGGTTCGCTTGATACGCCAGATGCGGCCCTTTCTCGATCGGGACGCCTTACGCACGGTCACCCATGTCACCTCCCGTCTGGACTACTGTAATGCCCTCTACATGGGGCTCCCTGCGGGGAGCACCCGGAGGCTTCAACTGGTACAAAATGCAGCCGCGCGGGCAGTTATGGGGGCGTCGAGATACTCCCACGTGACGCCCCTCCTGCACAAGCTGCATTGGTTGCCGGTGGCCTTCCAGGTTCGCTTTAAAGTATTGGTTTTGGTCTTTAAAGCGCTCCATGGCATTGGACCAGGATACTTACAAGACCGCATTCTGCCAGTAGTCTCCCACCGACCGGTGCGCTCCCACAGAGAGGGTCTCCTCCGGGTCCCGACGCCTTCTATGTGCTGCCTGGTGACCCCGAGGAATAGGGCCTTCTCTGTGGGGGCACCCGCCCTTTGGAACGGGATGCCCCCGGGGCTACAAACGACCACTGACCTGAGGGCGTTCAGACGTGACCTGAAGACCTGGCTCTTTGAGCAGGCCGGCCTGAGCTGACTCAAATGGGATTTTAAATGGGGTTTTAGATTAGTTGGGGTGGGGTACGAAAGTTTTAATTTATTTTAATTGGGGGTTTTAGATTTTTATTGGGGCAGCCTATAATTTAATTCTTTTTTAACCATATTTATCTCTGTTTATATGCAGAGTTGAGTCCTTGAGTCCTTCGGGAGAAGGGTGGTATATAAAATTTATGAAATAAATAAATAAATAAAATAAATAAGGGTTGCGAGCTGTGAAAATATCAATTCTGGTGCCTGGGGGTAAGGATATGATTTTAATTAAATTTTATGGATTTTTGTGAAATGATATATTAGCTTTGCCAATAGGTAAGCCAATAAAATAAATGCTTTGGTTTTGTAAAAGTGTGTTCAAAGCCTGTGAAGCAGTTAAAATATTAAGAAAACTTCACACTTTCTTTTAGAGTAAAAAGTTACTATTACTATTGTAACTGTTTTCCTTACCTGGCTACTGAACTATAAGAATAATTTTCCTCATTTTTCCCTCCGAAATCATAACTTGGAGAAATTTACAGGCAGAATCAGTTCTGGTGATTTAGATAGGATTACTTTCATCTGGACATAACATGCTTGCTATCTGTCTCTGACAATTCTTTTGCCAAGAAGCTCCTAGTGCTGTCAATGGGACTGCTTTTCTCATAGAAATTTCAAAAATGTCTTATGACCTGAGAAGTCCAAATAAATGGAATAATTTAATTAAATAATGAGTATCTGATATCTTTTTGGCATTGCACTATATAGATACAAAGCTACAGTAAACATGACATGCTTTCATGAAAATTCAAACTAAAAGTTTATTTATTTATTTATTGGAATTTGTCAAACAAAAATGAAAACAAGAATAAGAGAATAAAAAATACAATGACAGGGACGTTAGTACACTTATGCATGGCCCTACTGACCATTTAAGTATGATGTAAGGTCCATGGAAGTCAATTTGTGACTGAAACTGTGAAAATTTGTAGCCGAGACAACCAAATCAGGTAGGGCATTCCTGACTTTGACAACTTTATTACAGGAATCATATTTCTTTACAGTCAAGTTTAGAACGATATACATTGAGTTTAAAGTGGTTGTTCGTGCCTATTATTGCGATTAAAACAGAAAAAGTTGGTTAGAAGTAAAACATTACTACGTATAATTTTTTTGTGGAATGCTTAGGTCTGACCACAAGTAATACAGTCCTAAGTTATCCAAACAGAGAATTTCGAGTCTAGTAGCAAAAGGGATTCTATTGTTTACAGAAGAGTGCAAGACTTTTCTCGTGAAGTACTTCAGAACCTGCTCGATTATAGCGAAGCTAGATATATGGTGGGGATTTCAAACAAACAATACTCTCAGATTGGTCCAGCATAAGTTTTATAAACTCTAATTAGCAATACAATGTTTACAGAAAAAAAACTTCACAAAATTAAATTTACAACTCTGAATGCTTTTTTTTAGCAATGCTATTATAGTGACCTTTGGAGCATAAATCATCAGAGATAAATACACATAGGTCCTTAACAAGGTGAGGGTCATTTGCTAGATCAATGCCACCCAGCTTATACTTGACACTCTGATTATGTTTACCAATATGTAAGACAGAGCATTTATTAATCAAAATTTGAAGTTGCCAAACAGGTCAACATTCAGACATCTAGTCGTGATCACTTTGCACAACAACAGAATTATCTGTAGAATAGAATAATTTTATGTCATTGGCAAAATGAATGCAATTGCTTTTAAGTGGATCATATAAATCGTTAATATAGAGCAAAACAAGATGATGGAATTTTTTATGTTGCAGTGAGAACACCTTCTACCACATTCTGCCCTTCTTGTTGGCTGTTCATGAAGTCAACCAAAATTCAAGGCTCTTACCCAACATCACCTTGGGCTACAACATCTATCAGAACTTTTTCAATGCAAGAATGACACATGAGGCCATGCTGGATGTGCTGTCTACGGGACAGGAGAACGTCCCAAATTACAGATGTGGAAGACAAAAGAACCTGCTGGTGATGCTTGAAGAGATGGATTCTGAACTCTTTGATCATATGTCAAATGTCTTGAGCATCTATAAAATTCCACAGGTATAAAGCCAAATGAAATTAATTCTGTGTTGTAAATTGTTCAGATTTGCCTAGAAGGCAGCACTTGTATATATTTCTCCAAATAAATTGAAAGTCAGAGAGTATATATTAGAAGAGCTGAAATAATTTTTAATTCACAAAGCGTGTGTGTGTATGTACACACATATGTATATAAGGTAAAGGTTTCCCTCGCACATATGTGCTAGTCATTTCCGGCTCTAGGGGGCGGTGCTCATCTCCATTACAAAGCCGAAGAACTAACACTGTCTGAAGACGTCTCCGTTGTCATTTGGCTGGCATTACTAAATACTGAAGGCACACAGAATGCTTCCCACCAAAGTGGTCCCTATTTTTCTACTTACATTTTTATATGCTTTTGAACTGCTAGATTGGCAGAAGCTGGAACAAGTAATGGGAGCTCACTTTCATTACGTGGCTAGGGATTCCAACCACTGAACTGCTGACCTTTCTGATCGACAAGCTCAGCATCTTGTGTATCTGTATGTGTATGTACAGTATATATATATGTGTGTGTGTGTGTATCTGTATATATGCATATCTATTGTATATATTTGTATGTGTATATTCGTAACTCAAGAATCCATTTGATTGAATCACATTAAATAAACATGATCCCTCCCTGATTTGCCCAATGCATTTGCTAATTGAATGCACAGGTCATTAAATGCACATGAGGGATCTCAGGGTGGGGATGGCCATGCAGAGCCTAGTGTTGGAAGAGGCCACTCAAAGTCTCCCCTGACACTCCATACTCACTTACAATCTCTTGGGACTCCCATAGTTCTTTCCCCCCCACATCCTGTCCTGGGTCTCCATTGCTTTGTTAGCCTCTTGGATCCACTTCCCTCCTAAATCCCATTTCCCATGGATTGCATATTTTTTGGAAGATCTGCAGAGCTCCAGAAGAGGCTGGCCCAGTGGAAGAGAAGCTGAAGTGTTTTATTCAAATGATGGTGAAGCTATAAGAATGTGAAATCTAAGGAAAAATTTTTTGCCAGCTTCTTGGTAAAAGAGCTTGGCTTTGGGCCATGTGGCCAGCAGGCCTCTGATAGTAGAAAAGGCCTTGGTGCAACCATTGGGAATTTTGAAAATGATGACTTTTGAAAAGCAAGACTTTGTCCTAGAACGTACGAGGGTTGGATCAGAGACTTTTAAACATTTTGAAAATTTACTGACCAATACAAAAAAGATATCTTCCCACAGAATCATAGAATAAAAAGTCCAACTCTTTCATAGAGGAGGAATGGTCAAATCACTACAGACAAACTGCTGTCCAATTTTTCCTTGAAAATATCCAGCAATGGAGGTCCAGGAGACAGGCTGTTCCAACTCTTAATAACTCTCACAGTGAGGAATTCCTCATTTTTGTAATCTTGAGACTGAAGTAAAAAATTCAAAAGAAAGATATGAAGAAAAAAACAAATACGTCAAGATAACTAGAGGGCACTTCCAGGAAGCAGCTTTTACATACTTTCTCTAGTGTACAAGACAGAATAAAATATGTCATAATATTATTTCATAGTTTGAACTGGAGCTTGGTACAATGCCAGTTGTCTTGGGGTTTTTGCATTTCAAATGTCTGAAATAAATTCAGCCAATTAAAGAGTTTATATAAAAATATTTGAACTCAATGATATGAATGAAGACAATAAAAAATTATACCAATATTAAACAATTGCTAGGGAGGAGATGTAACGAACAATATTTCAAGGCCAACATATGAAACATAAGCAATAATAATCCATGAGAAATTAATATGTTTGTCAGTTTAAATATATATTCCATGAGCGTATAGCAGTATTCCAATATTTGAGAGGCTGCCACAAAGAGGAGGAGGTCCATTTATTTTTCCAAAGCACCAGAAGGCAGGACAAGAAATAAAGGATGCAAACTAATAAAGGAGAGAAGCAACCTGGAATTAAGGAGAAGCTTCCTAACAGTGAGGACAATTAACCAATGGAACAGCTTTGCCTTCAGACATTTTGGGTGCTTCATCACTGGGGTTTTTAAAGAAAAGACTGGACAGTCATTTATCTGAAATAGTATTGAGTCTCCTACTTGAGCAGGGATGTTACTCGATTTCATTGAGGGCCGCATCAGGGTTGTGTTTGACCTCAGGGGGAGGCGTGACGAAGGTGGGCATGGCCCTCATGATGTGACTTGTGTCAGGGGGCACCTGTGGTGGCCCGAATGCTTTGCCAACAAAAAAAGAGCTTGGGGGGGGGGGGGGGAAGCACGTACAGCCATCGCAAACTCTATTTTTGTCTGGAATGGCCTCCTGCAGCCCTCTGCCAGCCAAAACATGTGTGGCCCTCTCTACCTCCATTTTCGCTGGCAGTGGCACTGTGGGCCGGTCCTTTCCTATTTCCATGGCAGCCTTGCAGGTCAGATCTAAGCATCCCACAGGCCAGATCCGGCCCCCGGGCCTTGAGTTTGACATCCCTGGACTAGGTACTCCTTCTTGAGCAGGTGGATGGACTGGAAGACTTTCCACCTCTAATCTGAGTAACTAAATGATTGATTGGATGGGTAACCCACAGAGTTATAATGTGACCAGAAAGCTCTATGAGGACCACCAATGTACATTACCCACAGGTAATTCAGAGCTCCCTGGTGTCAGGGTTCCAACAAATGCTCTAATTAATTCATGAGCCTCGAGCCAAGTTTCAAAAGAAATCCAACTATTTATTAGGAGACACATGTTGGCATTTTCCCAAGTGCAGTCATCTCTACCCCAATTAATTTACTGTTCACTATGACCCTGTCTCCTCCCTCCTCCCAAGGTGTGTCATAAATCGCATTCTCCAATGAATCACTTTCACCGGGCTGTGGAAAATACATCTCTCCGGCTGGGTTTGATAACTTTAGGCACCATCTGGAGAAAAGTTTAGGTGGAATGTGCGTCTGACCATAGCAACAAACTGCTCCATCAGATCTCCCCCACTATTCCTTCTTATGACAAGTTGAGAGCAAGCCAGGAATGCTTTATGAATTGACACCTGGTTTCAAAGTGAGCATACAAGACAACAGGACAGAACATCAAGGGAACTAGCAAAATTCATGCAGTTATCATTTAAAAGTCTCTCAGCACTGGGGGAAGGCCCTTAGATTTACCTTTTAACTTTCATGGTTAAAGCTGTGACAAAATACCATACCTTCTCTTTTATCTTAGATCAACTATAGTGTCATCAACCAGGTGGCCGAGCAAAACCATCGTTTTCCTTTTTCATATCGGATGACCCCAAACCAAGAACCTCCTTACTCAGTGATTGTTCAGCTGCTCCTGCAGTTCCAATGGACATGGATCAGCCTCCTTTCTGAGGATAATGAAAGAGGAGATAAATTCAAAAGACGCTTGGAAGTTCTTGCTCTAAAAAATTGGATTTGCATTGTCCTCTCAGGAACCGTCTCAGAAGCAAATATGAACACAAGTTCTGGAGAAACTCTCATGCAAGAAAAAAGAAAAATGTTCTGTTCTCTTATCAAGAGTCAAATAAAAATTATTGTATGCCAACTGGATGATCAGGCCTCGGGAAAGTTAGCAGCAATAATACAAATAATTGATATTGTTGTGGAGCGACGGAAATACTCAGGCAGAGACCAGGGCAAGGCTTCAGCTTAACTCTTTATTAAACAGCAAAGAGGGTTACCGCTACTGCCGCGCTAACACGGCAGCTAGCTGGAGCGGCAACAGCTGATGCCGTTTGACAGCCGCCTTTTATAGCCGGCTGTCAAACGGCTCCAGCCAATGGGAGAGGTCCGTGCTTCCCGCTCGAAGCACGGACCTGAGTGAAGACTCAGTCCATACACAACACTCCTCTCTCCCAGTGAGGAGCATGCGTAGTCCTTCAGATACGCTGGATGCCTGCGAATTCATCCGGATCTTCTAGGCTCCGTCAAAAATGGCGCCGAGTTGCTGTCTGGTGCCCTCTGCGTGTCTTCGGACGACGGTGAGGCTGCTGGGCTGACTGGAGCTGGGTCTGCACCTTGGTCAGCTTCCCCATCTGGTAGGTTATTGTTCCCGGTGGGTTGAAAGCTGGTTTCGTCGAATGGTGTGGTTGCTTCTGCATAGGGCCCGTCTAGATGACCTCTGGGTGCCGTGCTCCAACGCTTCCTCAGGTGGTCCACGTGACGCCGCCAGGTCCGTCCATCAGGTAACTGGACTCTATAAGACTTGGGACCAGTTACTGCTATCACAAGCCCTGGTAACCATAGTGGTTGCCCAGCAAAATTTCTGACAAACACCTTGTCATTTACCAGGAACCCTCTGTCTTGGCTGTTTGACCCAAGGGGAAGCAAAGGGGCATAATTTGGGTGCAGCCTGTCCAAAGTGGTCCTCAGCCGGCGTCCCATTAATATTTTGGCTGGTGACCTATTAGTGGAGGCACAGGGTGTAGTATGTTGGCTCAATAGGTATTGGGCCAGCCTGGCATGCCAGTTAATAGGACCCAATCTTTGTAGCACCTCTTTGGCAGATCTAACTGCCCTCTCAGCCAGCCCATTGCTGGCAGGATGAAAAGGGGCTACTAATATGTGCCTGATGCCCAAACTTGCTAGAAACATCTCAAACTCACAGGAGGTGAATTGGGGGCCATTGTCGGATACGACAGAATCAGGAAGGCCATGTGTGGCAAACATCCTAGTCAGTGCTTTGCTGACTGCTTCCGTAGTGGTGGAGTGCATTAAAGTTAATTCCACCCATTTTGAATATGAATCTACTACCACCAGGAAAGTGTGCCCATGGAAGGGGTCTGCCAAGTCTATGTGTATTCTGGACCAGGGGCTGCCTGCTTCCTCCCAGGTCCTAGGGGTGGCTGCTGGTGGTAATGCCCTGGTGGCCTGGCACGCCTGGCAAGAATTTACCCAGTTAGAGATTTGGGCATCCATGCCTGGCCACCATACATAGCTGCGGGCTAGGGCCTTCATTCTCACAATCCCTGGGTGACCCTCATGCAGCACCTTCAGTATCGAGGTTTGCAATTTGTGGGGAATGACTACTCTGGTTCCCCATAGTAAACAGCCTTGCAAGGAGGAAAGTTCCTGCTGGCATAATTTGTAGGGTAGGAAGTCTGAAGGATAAGGGGCCGTAGGCCACCCCCGGGAGAGAGAAGTGTTGTGTATGGACTGAGTCTTTACTCAGGTCCGTGCTTCGAGCGGGAAGCACGGACCTCTCCCATTGGCTGGAGCCGTTTGACAGCCGGCTATAAAAGGCGGCTGTCAAACGGCATCAGCTGTTGCCGCTCCAGCTGGCTGCCGTGTTAGCGCGGCAGTAGCGGTAACCCTCTTTGCTGTTTAATAAAGAGTTAAGCTGAAGCCTTGCCCTGGTCTCTGCCTGAGTATTTCTGTTGCTCCACAACACTGGCGATGAGGACGGGATACTAAATAAAGGCAAGCCAGGCAAGGAAGAGAGAGAAAAGAGCATAATCATTAGCTGAGAGCTGAAATCGCTACAGAATTGCTGCCTCTAGCCGCGAAGCACCGTCTCTAACTTGCCTGAGGAAAAACTTCACAGCTGACAGAAGATGACTTCGAATCCTGCATTCCCGCCCTTCAGACCGACCACTGAGACGTGGGAGTCATACAAGAACCGGTTTGACTGCTTTTTAGATGCTATAGACCTGTCAGAAATTTCTGAGCATAGGAAAAAATCTTACTTCCTAAGCTTTTGCGGAGCCACGGTTTTTGACACTGCAACAGCATTACTGGCCCCAAGATCTATTAAGACTATTCCTTGGGAGGAACTGCAAGAAATTCTCTCAAATCACTACTCCCCTAAGCCTTCCAGAATTGCTAGGCGCCATGCTTTCAGAAGGCGCATCCAAACAGAGGGGGAAACAATTAGTGATTATATGGCAGCACTGAGAACAGCTGCCTTGCATTGCGGGTTCAGAGATTACCTGGACGATATGCTGCTCGATCAGCTGGTTTGTGGCGTTAGAGACCCCAAATTACAAAGACGTTTATTAGCCAAAGGGGATCTAACCTTAAAGCAAGCCATAGAGGAATCCCAGGCTGCTGAGCTGTCAGCACTCTCAGCAGCTGAAATACAGGGAAAACCCAGCAGACTAGAAAATCCAACAGTATATTTTGAGGAAGCCTCCACAGAAAATGGCCCAGAAGAGGCTACTGAGGTAAACCGCCTCAGACAGCCCAACGCAAATCAAAAAGAGTTCAGGCAAGGTATAAGCCAAACCCCACATTTACAAACTACATGCTTAAGCTGTGGGGGCAACCATCTCAGGGCATCCTGCAGATTCAGGAATGCCATATGTGTAAGGTGTCAAAAGAAAGGCCATCTGGCCAGAATTTGTCAGGCAGGGAAAACCTTCAACCAGCCACAAAGGCCCCAGAAGCTCATTCAATACCCTAGACAAATTGAGGACTGTTGCACATGCTACCAGTCAAAAATTCAAAAAAATAAAAAAACTAACAAAATTAGTGTCACTGTTTCTATAGAAGGTAGACCCTGCAGAATGGAGGTTGACATCGGCTCTGCATTATCCATCATCTCGTGGGACACCTTAAAGAAGCTACTCCCCAGAATATCAAGCAGAAAATTCCAGCCTGCAATCTAACACTTCGGGACTACCAAGGCAGAACCATCCCTGTCATCGGAAAAGGCAAGTTCCTTGTCCATTTTCAAGGGTTTAAGGGTCACTTGCCTCTAGTGATAGTGGATGGCGTCCTCCCAAGCCTATTGGGACTAGATTGGTTCCCAGGGCCTCCACATAGGGGGAATCCACGCCATTACCAATTCAGAAGTTGAATCCCTGTTCAGGGACTATGCAGATGTATTCAGTGAGGGCCTAGGCTGCTACATGGGAACCCCAATATCCTGTTGACAAAGGATATATCTATGATAGAATTAAAACAAGCAATTAAAATCCAGAAAATTAACAAAACTCCAGGCCCTGATGGCTTCCCAGCAGAGTTTTATAAAGTAATAGAAGAACAGGTAGGACCAATAATGGTGGATTTATTTAATGAGATAATAACATCAGCTAAAATGCCAGACACATGGAAGGAATCATTAATTTCGCTAATCCCGAAGGGGGACTCAGATCCCAGGATGATACAAAATTATAGACCAATCTCTTTATTGAATGTGGATTATAAAATATTTACTACTATAATTGCTACCAGATTAAAAATAATCTTGAATGAGTACATACACCCAGATCAAAATGGATTTCTCCCAAATAGACAGATTAGAAATAATTTAAGGATAATAATGGATGTTCTGGAATATTATGAAGCTCATCCAGGGGAACAGGTAGCTCTTGTATTTTTGGATGCTCAAAAAGCTTTTGATAATCTCAATTGGCAATTTATGATTCAACAAATTTATGATATGAACTTTGGCACTAAATTTGAGAATATTATAATGGCAATCTACTCAGTACAAAAAGCAAATATAATAATAAATGGAGAAAATACTCAAACCATAAATATAGAAAAAGGAGTACGACAAGGTTGTCCATTGTCCCCTCTCCTCTTCATATTATCATTAGAAATATTATTAGAAAGAGTGAGGCAAAATTCTGAAATAAAAGGATTAAAAATCAAAAATGAAGAATATAAACTGCAAGCTTTTGCAGACGATATGGCCTTTATTATGGAAGATCCGATAGAAAAAGGACCAATATTAATTCAGGAACTAGAAAGATACGGAGCAGTAGCGGGATTAAAAATTAATAGACAGAAAATGAAACTCTTAGTAAAAAATCTAACAGATCCACAAATAATAGAATTAGAAAGGGTGCTGGGACTTCAAACAACAAGGAAAATTAAATATTTGGGAATATGGCTGACAGCACACTGCAAGACGATAAAGGAAAATAACTATAATAAGCTATTACAACAAACACAATTTTGACAGTTTTAAGTGTAAGTGCTTTTGACCTCTGGGTTGATCTCCAAAATAAACATGCTTTTTTTTCCTTCCTCATCCAGACAAAGAGAAGGACTCAGTATTACGACTTTAAATCTTATGCATCTATGGCGATATTGTATGGAAAGGAAATTTTCCAATGTTGCTATTCAGGTCCTCTGTTATCGAAAAAAGTTTGGAAAAAATGCAGAGAAAAAGAGAATTGGGAATTCCCACCCCATAATGTGATTGCAAGAATCCTGTGTCAGGATTTCTCCAGTATTTCCTAAATAATTCAAATTGTGGCCTGGGTCCTCAGTGCTGCCTCTTCCTCCCAACAGAGTAAGAGGAGAATGCAAGTTGGATATCATCAACGATCCCAGATTGTACAGCCATGGCAGGTTAGTCTTCTCCTTTGAGGTTCCATTGAGGTTCCCCTTCCGATTCCTCAATATTAAATTAGATGTCAAAAAGGGTGAGATATTCCAAAGACCAGTTGCCCAGTTTGTGATATTAGAGAGTGAGTATCAATCCTGAAGCTGACCTGACTGAGGCGATAATTTTTAATTTTTTAAAATTTTTATAACAAAAACAAGAAATAAAACCATCTTTCAATTGTACAGTGTATCGGTGGGGTACATATATCTTGTGCATTTAATAATAATATTGGTATAAATTTCTTATTGAGTTTACATTCATATTGTATTATAGTCAACATTATGTATCTTCTTATATCATTATTACATTGTCATTAAGTTTTTATTTCAATTTCAAACTATCCTTAAAGGCAAGTCCCAAATCTTACTAAATTATATTTATATCAAAGCTTATTCAAAAATTTAAAAAAATAATAAATAATTTTAGTATATCATTATTAATACAATATCTTTTAATTTCTCACTCTGTTTTCTAGCCATCCGTAGAATAACTCCCAAATCTTATTGTACTCTTTTTCTTGTTGTTCTCTAATTTCTAATGTTAATCTACTCATTTCTGCACATTCCATTATTTTCTTAATCATTTCCTCCACTGGAATTCTCTCATTTTTCCAATTTTGGGCAAATACCATTCTAGCTGCACTTAATACATTAATAATCAAGTATCTCTTTACTATAGCTTTCAGGCAAAATCTCCAATAAAAATATCTCAGGTTTTAAGTTTATGTGTTGTTTTATCATTTTTTCCAACCATGTGTGTATTTTAGTCCAATATCTTTTAGCTTCCGTGCATGTCAACTACATGTGGTAGTATGATCCAGGTATCTGATGACAGTTCCAACATTTCACCAATTTATCTTTAAACTTCTTTGCTAGTCTTGCCTGGGGTAGGTGCCACCTGTAAAATATCTTGTATAAATTCTCTTTATAGGCTGTTGACATTGTTAATTTATAATTTATAGTCCATAATTTCTGCCATTTATCTAAATCTATCCCATATCCAAAAATTTTCCCCAAAGCAATCATAGTCTCTTTAATCTGTTCTTCTTCTAATTTCACTGCTAATAAATAGCCATACCATTTTTTAATCATCTTTTCTTCAGTACCTGTCAAAATTTTATCTAATTCAGTCAATTCTTTGTAAAACCCATCTGTCTTGTTGTCTTTTTCATATCGAGAATGTATTTGCATACATGAATACCAATTCATATTTACCCTTTGTTAATTTAATTCTTGTTTTGTTTTGAGTTCACCCTCTTCACTTAAACATCATTATATCTAACAATATGTTCCATTATAAAAACATGTGGATACACAAATGCCTCCATTATTGATAACCAGACCGGTATTTTCAAATAATGTTGTTCCCTTATTTTCTCCCATGTCGACAATAAAGCATCTCAAATATAATGTCTCTGAAAATAACCATATGCCTTACAGACCCCTCACATCCTGGACATAAACTGTTTCAACTCCTTCCCTCAAAACGATGATATAGAGCACTGCACACCAGAACAACTAGATACAAGAACAGTTTTTTCCCGAAAGCCATCACTCTGCTAAACAAATAATTCCCTCAACATTCTTCAACTATTTACAAAGTGTACACTACTATTATTGTTAATCTTCTCATCACTCCTTTTCACCTATCCCCTCCCACTTGTGACTGTAACTTTGTTGCTTGTATCCTCACGATTTATATTGACTGTTTCCTAGTATGATTTGATGTGGATTGTACCCTATGACTATCATTAAGTGTTGTACGTTATGATTCTTGATTCTTAACTAATGTTCCTTCTTTATGTATACTGAGAGCATTTACACCAAGACAAATTCCTTGTGTGTCCAATCACACTTGGCCAATAAAGTATTCTATTCTATTCTATTCTATTTTATTCTACTTTTCTTATATCATAAAAATGCATGCCACCTCAATTGTAAATTGTGCGCTTCTAATATTAACAGCCTAATATTTCCATTCTTTCATCCACATCAATGTTACGGCTGATAGCCTCCTCTTATTCTAGCATCTTGTAACAATTTTAATTTAATCCTTGTCTTTTTTCCCTGCTCTATATATTTCAACATCATTTTATTTAAGTCCTCATAATATTCTTTCCCTAACTTTATTGGAATTATCTGGAATAAGTATTGTATTCTTGGTAATATATTCATTTTAATTGTCTATATTCTCCCTATCAAGGTTAGTTGTATTTTTTTTCCATTTATCTAAATCTGTCACAATCTATTGTTTTAGTCTAAAACAATTATCCTCTTTAAGTGTTCCACATCTTGTTGTCAGTTGTATCCCCAGGTATTTCACTTTTTTAGTGATCTGAATGTTTAACCTGTCCATCAATTGTTTTCTTTGCCTTTCCGTTATGGTCTTCACTAAAATCTTAGTTTTTTCTTTATTTATCTTCAGTCCTGCCACCTCTCCATATTCTTCTATCATTTTTATCAACTTAGGACCTGACTCTAATGGTTCTTCTAGTATAAAAACCAGATCATCTGCAAATGCTTGTAATTTATACTCCACATTTAATCTTCATTCCCTTTATTTCCTTGTTTTTTCTAATATTTCTATTTAGCACTTCCAAAGATAGTAGGAATAATAATGGAAACAGAGGGCATCCTCTTGTAGTTCCTTTCTTAATATTAATATTATCAGTTAAGTCTCAATTTATCATTACTTTTGCTGATTGTTTGTAATATATTGTCTCAATCATTTTGATAAACCTTTCTCCAAAGCCCATCTCTTCCATTTGCAACAACATAAATCACCAATTGACATTATCAAATGCTTTCTATGCATCTAAAACACCCGATGCCATTTGTTTCTCTGAATGAGCTTCATAGCATTCCAGTGTATTCAATATTGTCCTTATGTTATCTTTTATTTGTCTCTTAGGCAGAAAGGCATTTTGATCTGTATGTATAAAATAGTTTAAGTATCTTTTAAGTCTTTCTGCCATTATAGAGGCAAATATTTTATAGTCTGCATTCAACAGGGATATCGGTCTATAGTTTTTTAACTGTTTTTTTATCTTCTTTTGGTATAAGAGTAATATATGTCTCTGTCCATGAATTGGGTACTTTAGCTTTTATCAGTACCTCATTCATTACATCTAACATTATGATACTAAGCGATTCCTGTAATGTCTTGTAAAATGTCTTGTAAAATGTCTTGTAAAATTGTAAAATGTAATGTCTTGTAAAATGGTCCATCTGGACCAGGAGTTTTTCCAGTGTTTTGTCTGTTTATCACCTCTGTCAGTTCCATCATGGTTATTTTCTCTTCTAGCATTAACTTAGTTTCACTTGATATTTTGGTTAGTTCTGCCTCTTGCAAGTTTTAACTTTTTCTTCTTCAATTGTCTCTTGTTCATATAGTTTCTCATAATATTTTTGTACTATTTCTTTCTTTTCTTTGTTCCCATAGCGAACCATTCCATTCTCATCTGTTAATTGCAGCATCCTTTTCAACTCCCACTCCTTTTTCAGTTTATATGCTAACCATTTTCCTGGTTTATTTGCATTTTTGAAAAAGTTCTGCTTAGCACTCCTAATTTTTTGTGCCAACTCTTCTCTTTCCATTAACCCCAGTTTGTTCTTAGCTATGTCCATTTGACTTTAACATTCTTTTATTGCTGATATCTTCTTAATTCTTTCTCCAATTTCTTGTAGTCCTCTTCTAGGATCTGTTGTGCTTGTCTTTTTTTAATATTGCTCATATCTGCAAATGGTCTTGCCTCAGATGGGTTGTGATGGTGAAGCAGCAAAACACAGAACATGATACTTAGAATAATAGAATTTGAAAGGATCTCACAGGTTCCCTAGTCCAATCCACTAATCGAACAGGACAACCTATACCAGGGGTCTTCAAATTTGACAGCTTTACGATTTGTGGACTTCCACTCCTAGAATTCCTCCTCCAGTCATGTTAGCTCAGGAATTCTGGGAGTTGAAGTTCACAAGCCTTAAACTTTTCAAGTTTAAAGACAGTTGCCCTATACCATTTCAGTCAAATGGTTGCCCAGGTCTCTTTTTGAAAGCCTCCAGTGATGGACCACTCACAACTTCTGAAGGCAAGGTATTCCATTGGTCGACTGCTCTCCCTGTTAGGAAATTCCTCTTTACTTCTAGGTTGCTTCTCTCCTTCATTGGTTTTTAACCATTGTTTCATGTCTTGCCTATTGGTGCTTTGGGAAATGTTTTGACCCCCCCCCCCTAAACTATTAGAAAAGTGATATCATGTCTCCCCACCTTTCCTTCTTTTCCTTAGATTAGACATACCAAATTCCTGTAACTGTTCTTCGTAAATTTTCGCCTCCAGCCCCCTAATCATTTCTTGTTGCTCATCTCTGCTGTCTTTCCAGAGTTTCAATATCCTGTTTATATTATGTTGATGACCAGAACTGGATGCAGTATTTTAAATATGGTCTTACTAAGGCTTTTTAAAGCGATATTAGAACTTCATGTGATCTTGATTCTATCTTTCTGTTAATGTAGCCTAGGGTTGCATTGACATTTTTGTCTGCTGCCACACATTGTTGGGTCATATTTATGTGATTGTCCACTAGGACTACAAGATCCTTCTCAGTTACTGGCATTAAGTCAAGTTTCACATAGTCTGTAACCTATACTAATGGTTTTTTCTTGCCTCAGTGGAAAACCTTACTTTTCTCTGTGCTGAATTTCATTTTGTTAGGTAGGGGCCCATGTTCAATTTTCCAAGATCTATTCAGATCTTGAGCTTCTGGGGTGTTGCCTATTCCTGCCAACTTAGTGTTGCCTGTAAATTTGATGAGTTCCATTTCAATTCCCTCGCCTAGATCTTTTTTGAAGACATTGAAGGGTGCTGGGCCTAAAATGGAAGCTTGAGATATCCCATTGCTTACTTCCCTCCATGTAGATAAGGTTCCTCAGAGGATTACATGTTGAATATAATTGGAAGCCCGTTAAAAAGCCACCTGATGGTGTTGTTATCTATTCCATGTTTTCAAGAATGTGAGATAAATATTGAACAAAGAGCTATAAATCACTGGAGAATGACTGAAAGAAGCGTCCCATGAAATATCTTTCAGACTGTAGTGATGATTTGAAAAGGTTGAATTATTCAGAGTACCTCCAATCCAGAATAAGAGCAAGAAAAACATTGAATAAAGGCTCAAATTGTAATAGATTTTTCTATGTTCCTGCAGCTCCATAGGTTCCTGAAAAACTTGCAACATCACAATATTTCCAGAGATGGGATTTCTTTTGATGAAAATGGAGTTCCTGTTGGTGACTTTGATATTATGCACTGGACATCGGTTTGGAACAAATCAGATGCGGGGGTGAAAATTGGGAGTGTAGAAAGCCAATCCTCCTCGGAAGTCAAGATTTCTGTCGATCAAAGTGCCATGCAATGGCCAAATTTATTTAACAAAGTAGTTGAGACTGCTTGGATTTTGCTCTTCTATTTATCTCCATAAGTGTAAATTTTCTGCTCAGAAATAATTCTTATAGAGACCAATTGAGATAACTTCCATCTAAGAGAACTTAAAGCCTCATTAATTTATTAGATATCATTTTACTTTAGAGGTCTTACAATAATGTATCACACACTGGAACGTGCTGCATTGTATTGTGGAATTTGCAATCTACATTATTAAACTGGAATATGTTGCCATAATTTATAGTACATTAAATTCTTGTTTTCAGTGACAGAAAATCCAGAATGCCTATAGAGATTCTCAGTCATACAGGTCATAGTTGTGCCAAAGGTGTTTTTTCAGAAGGCACCTGGACTTTGTTTCCCCTTGAAGATGTTTCACTTCTCATCCAAGAAGCTTCTTCAGTTCTGACTGAATGGTGGAGGATGGAAGGATTTGGAACTGCTGAAAAGAGTGTGTTGTAAACAGGATATAGATTCAGCAATTGCAGGAAAGTTCCACACCTATTTGCACTATTCACGTGATCCTGAGGACACAGATAAATTCCAAGAGGCCTCAACAACTTTCAGAAAGACTGCTAATCATCAGATGACTGCAAAGAATATAAATCCTTCCATACACCACCATTCAGTCAAAACTGAAGAAGCTTCTGGAATGAGAAGTGAAACACCTTCAAAGGAAAACAAAGATCTTTTGAAAAAGCACCTTTGGGAGAAAATCCAGAATAGGAAGGGTTTAGCCCACTGAATTGCATAAGAGGAAGATACCATTAAGAATGTGTTGAGAGAAATGAGGACAGCTAAAAAAATGTCATTTACATATGATGATACAATGACCAGTTGTAGGACAGAAAATAGGGACTCTAGAGAAAGCTAGATTTTGGAGGTTTCCTGAGAAAGCTAAGATGGAGAAAAAATATGTACAATTTATAGGATTCTCATACATGCTCTAAGGAGAAACATCTTTTGCAATGAAACTCCTTTCCTTTGGAAAGAAGAATAATGCAACAGAATGAAGGGAATGACCCTTCATTTGCCCTTTGCAAGTAGAGTAATTAAAATTCATGCCACTGCTTCTTGACTGGCTTTGCTCATTGTGATACTGACTTTTGGAAGCCAGTTGATTTCAGTAAACCCTTCTAATTCATACTAATCTTTCAGTTTATGTTTAAAGGTAAAGGTTCCCCTTTAACGTAGTCGTTTCCAGCTCTAGGAGGTGGTGCTCATCTCTCTTTCAAAGCTGAAGAGCCAGCACTGTACAAAGACATCTCCGTGGTCCTGTCACTTGCATGACTAAACACTGAGGGCATGTGGAACTCTGTTACTTTCCCACCAAAGTGATCCCTATTTTTCTACTTCCATTTTTACATCCTTTTGAACTGTTTGGTTGGCAGAAGCTGGGACAAGTAATGGGAGCTCACTCCATTATGTGGTGCTAGAGATTCAATTCAATTTTTGATTGACAAGCTCAACATCTTAGCCACTGAGCTGCCATGTCCCTTTATATATTGCTTCTAATTTATATATTGTTCTGATTAATCATTCGGTTTATGTTTAGATGGTGCCTAATTCAAGATGTACAAAAAGTTGCTCCCGGGGTTATGCCAAGCTTGTGAGAGAGGGAGCCCCAGTTTGCTGCTACGACTGTTCTCTTTGTATGGAAGGAACATTCTCTGGGCAAGAAGGTACAGTAAGTGGCTTCAAAAACAACAAAAAATCAGTAGACAATCAAAATTCTCTATTACTTTTTGGGGATATTTGATCAATAAGCAAGGAAAAAACATTGCACATCTTGAAGGCATCCACACAGATTTCAAAGATTGGGCGCTATCGCTGAATTTTTTATGATGATGCGAGCATTAAAATAAATAATGAAAAGTTGCTGCTTTCTATTGAGGTGTTACTTTCTTGCTTGGTTTTGGGAAAGAGGACAAGTTTTCAGAGCTGATAATCACCTTCATCTTCAGCCTTTTAAAAGGCTGTTGGTTATTTTAACTAATGTTGTGTCATATGAATATCCTTGGACAGAAATATTATATTATTCCTTGAAAATGAAATAATTGACTTCTGATGCGGTTTTCATGTTCCTACAGGATCAGAAAGAGATACGCGCTAATTTTGTTTTCAGATGTAGCCCATTGTTTCAATAAGAAGAGAGATCAGTGTGTCCCCAAAAGTATGAAGAATCGTTGGGACTCACCCTGGCTTTCTTTGCCATTGCTTTGTCCCTAACCACTGCCTTTATTCTGGGAATCTTCATTATATACCGAGACACTCCCATAGTCAAAGCCAACAATCGTGAACTCACTTACATCCTCCTGGTTTCACTCCTGGTTTCTTTCTTGATCTCCCTTCTATTCATCGGTCGCCCCATGAAAATGACCTGTCTCCTTCGACAAACCATTTTCAGTATTGTTTTCTCTGTTGCTATATCTTCTTTGCTGGCCAAGACTGTAATGGTGGTGGTGACCTTCCTGGCTACAAAGCCAGGAAGCAGGATGAGGAAATGGCTGCAGAAGAGTCTGATCCACTCTATTGTTTTATCCTGCTCTGGTATTCAAGTTGGCATCTGTGTGACATGGCTGGGAATCTTTCCCCCGTTCCCAGATTCTATTTATTATTTATTTATTTAATCAAACTTTTATACCGCTCCCTCTCCCAAAAAGGGACTCGGGGCAGTGTACAGCCTGCTAAAAAAACATACAATAAATATATAATAAATACGATTAAAAATAGATTAAATAATTAGATCCGGCTGTCTATTCAAGATTCAATTAAAAATTAAAAGCTAATAAAACCCCAATTAAAATTAATTAAGAACCAAAAACACAGTTACTGGGCCAGGCCAGCCTGTTTAAAAAATAGGGTTTTCACTGCGCGCCGGAAGGTCAGAATATCCGTCATAGCCCGTATCTCCGGGGGGGAGATCATTCCATAGGGAGGGAGCTCCCACAGAGAAAGCCCGAACTCTCGGGGCCGTCAGCCGACAGCGGCCAGGTGGCGGTACCCCAAGTAGGGCAACCCTGTGGGAGCGTACTGGGCGGCGGGAGGTTGACGATGGCAGTAGGCGGTCCCATAAGTACCCAGGTCCTGAGCCATGGAGCACTTTAAATACCATCAGTACCACCTTGAATCGAATCCGGTAGGCCACAGGAAGCCAGTGCAGCCTGCGGAGAAGCGGTGTAACGTGGGAGCTCCGAGGGGCACCCACAATCACCCGCGCGGCTGCATTCTGGACCAACTGTAACCTCCGGAGACTCTTCAAGGGGAGCCCCATGTACAGAGCATTGCAATAATCCAGGCGGGAAATAACGAGGGCGGACGTGACTGTGCGAAGTGCGCCCAGATCCAGAAAGGGCCGCAACTGGTAAATCAGACGTATCTGATAAAAAGCCCCCCTGGCGACGGCTGCAATGTGCTCTTCTAAAGACAGCCGTACATCCAGGAGGACGCCCAGATTGCGCGCCCTTTCCACGGGGGTCAAAACCTCTCCCCCCACGGCCAGCGAAGGAACCAGCTGGCTGTATCTGGGCGCAGGAAACCACAGCCACTTGGTTTTGGTCGGGTTGAGACGGAGCCTGTTACGACCCATCCAACTCCGCACGGCCTCCAGGCATCGGGACATCACTTCGACGGCTTCGTTGGGGTGGCCCGGGGTGGAGATGTACAGCTGAGTATCATCAACGTACTGATGGAACTCCACCCCGAAGCCACGGATGATCTCAGCCAGCGGCTTCACATAAATGTTGAACAGCAGGGGCGAGAGCACCGACCCCTGAGGCACCCCACACAGTAGGGGCCTCGGGGCCGACCTCTGCCCCGCTGTCAACACAAATTGCGAACGGTCGGAGAGGAAGGAGGTGAACCACCGCAACACGGTGCCCCCCACTCCCAACCCCTCCAACCGCCGCAATAAGATACTGTGGTCGACATTATCAAAAGCCACTGAGAGATCTAATAGGACCAGGACAGAGGAACAACCCCTGTCCCGAGCCCTCCAGAGATCATCAACCAACGCGACCAAAGCCGTCTCCGTGCTGTACCCGGGCCTGAAACCCAATTGGAGGGGGTCAAGATAACTCGCTTCATCCAGGTACTGCGGGAGCTGACGTGCCACCACACTCTCAACAACCTTCGCTGACAAAACGAAGGTTGGAGACAGGACGATAATTAGATAACGATGCTGGGTCCAGGGACGGTTTCTTGAGGAGGGGCCGCACCACCGCCTCTTTCAAGGCAGCAGGCAGCAGCCCCTCTCTCAAGGAAGCGTTTATAATGCCTTGGGACCAGCCTCGTGTCACCTCCCGAGTGGCCAAAACCAGCCAGGAGGGACACGGGTCCAACAAACAGGTGGTGGCATTAAGCCCCCCCAGTATCCTGTCCACGTCCTCCAAAGTAACAGGGTCGAACTCAACCCAATTGACCTCACCGATATCCACTCCCACCCCTCCGCCCGGAGATGCCCAATCGGAGTCCAGTTCGCTCTGGATCTGAGCGATTTTGTCCTGCAGAAACCTGGAAAACTCCTCAGCCCGTCCCTGCAAGGGGTCCTCCCGTGCTCCCACCTCCAGGAGGGAGCGGGTCACCCTAAACAGGGCAGCTGGGTGGTTTTCTGCGGACGCAATAAGGGTGGAGAGGTAAGACCTCCTCGCCATCCTTATCACCACTAAGTACGTCTTAATATAAGAACGTAATAGTGTTCGGTCAGATCCAGAGCGGCTAGCCCTCCAATTACTCTCTAGGCATCTTTTCCGGTGCTTCATCTCCCTTAGCTCCTCAGAAAACCAGGGAGCCACATGGGATCGGCACCGGGTCAGAGGCCGCAAGGGCACGACTCGGTCAAGGGCCCCAGCAGCCACCCTATCCCAGGTGGCAACCAAGCCCTCAACCGAGTCGTGTGTGTGAGCTTCGGGAAATGGCCCAAGCTCTGTCAGGAACCTATCAGGGTCCATCAGGCACCTGGGGCGGTACCATTTTAATGGTCCCGCCTCCCTGCGGTCAGGGGGCGTGGAACGGAAGTCGAGCTTCAGGAGCGAGTGATCCATCCATGACAGGGGTTCCACAACTATATCCCCCATACCCAGATCACTCTGCCACTGATCAGAGACAAAAACCAGATCCAAGGTGTGACCTCCCACGTGAGTAGGGTCCCGAATTAACTGGGTCAGGCCCTAGGCCGTCATGGAAGCCATGAACTCTTGAGCAATCCCCGAGGCACCGCCGGCAGATGGCAGGTTGAAATCCCCCATGACCATAAGCCTGGGGGTCCCAACCGCCACGCCAGCTATAACCTCAAGGAGCTCAAGCAGGGCCGCTGCCGCATAGCAGGGAGCTAGGTATGCGACCAGCAAGCCCATCTGAACCTTGGAACCGAACTTCACGAAAAGGAGCTCACACCCGGTCGTCTGAGATACAGTGGCTTCCCTCGGACACAGATCCTCCTTAATAACTACCGCAACCCCTCCTCCCCTCCCCTGGGCCCTCGGCCGATGAAAGACCGAAACCCAGCTGGGCACATCTCCACCAGAGGGACTCCCCCCTCCTGGCCCAGCCAGGTCTCGGTAACTCCCACCAGGTCCGCACCCCCCTCACAAATCAAATCATGGATGAGGGGGGCTTTATTAACAACGGACCTGGCGTTACATAACATCAGCCGAAGGCCCAGGGCCCGATTGCTCAAACCCCCTGGGGAACGGGAGATGACTAGTGGGTCGGAGCGCGCCACAGCAATCAAACAGTGAGGGCGCGCTCCCAGCACAGAATATGGCCCCCTACAACTGCCAAATCTGCCCCTCCCGCTCACCGTATCAATAGATTTAATTCCACCATCCCCGATGACCCCCCCCATCCTCAATACAGTCCTGTCCGGATTCTGACTCTCCCGGCCACGCCCAACCCCCAGCCTGGTCCCAGCCTCCGGCGAGATGTCCCCCAACTCCCGTCCGGACCTCCCTAACCCCCTTAAAAACCTAACTAAAAATTTAGTAAGACACCCCTCCCTCCCGCGTTTCTTAAAACCCCACCATCTCTCCGGATCCCACAATCCGTCCTTGAGATGGGCCCTCGAGAGAGTAGAGGGCCATTCCTGAGACAGGGGGACACGTCTCAGGGCCCATAGATCTCTCATAGAGTAAGACAGCATCCCGGACTGGATCTTCTCTTTTCGCTGATCAGCCCCAAGTCCAGGCCGCCCCTGTCGCCTCCAAACAAATGAAAATCGTGGGGGCAGTCCTCCGTCCCCAACTCCAGCCATAGGGGCAGCTCTCCGGTCCTGGCTCCGATAGCGGCCACAGTCCACCAGCCGCCCCGGCTTCAACCGCGCCGGCCATTTTCTGACCTCAACTCCAGCCGCCCGGACCGCGGAGATGACTCTAACTCTGGCTGGGGCCCTTGCAATGGCCCCAGCCCCAGCTCCAGCAGCAGTCCTCCAGCCGCCGCAGCGACAGTCCTCCAGCCACCCCGTTGGCTGTCCCTCAACTCCGGCTCTAGCCGCCCGAAGCGCGGCGGCAATTCCGATTTCGGCAACCCCCGACAATGATCTTGCAACATCGTAAGCCGCCGGGCGCGATCCTCCAGCACCCTCTTCTAGCGTCATGGGCCACCGGCCGCCGGGCAGAGCAGCAAACCCACCGCGCCATAGCATCGGGGGCTGCCCATCCCCCTACGGGTCGCCTCGCCACCCCTGCCACAGGTGAGGAGGACCCAAGGGGGGGGAACTCCACGCCCCATCTGGATCGCCGAACACCAAGCCGCCAGGCGCCGAGTACGATCTTCCGGCGCACGATCCTCCAACGCCACTTCCCCACGGTACGAGCCGACAGCCGCCGCAAGCAGCGCCAGACCTGCCATGCCATGGCCTGGAAGCTGCCCACCCCCCCACGGGTCCCCTCGCCACCCCTGCCACAGGTGGGGAGGACCTGGGGGGGGGGGAACTCAACGCCCCGTCCGGGCCGCCGAATGCCAGGCCGTCGGGTGCCGAGTCCGAGCCACCGAACGCCAAGCCGCCAGGCGCCGAGCACAAGCCGCCGAATGCTGAGCCGCCAAACGCCGAGCCGCCGGGCGCCGAACACAGTCCTCCAGCATCGTACCATGACCTTGGGGGCTGCCCACCCCCCCATGGGTCTCCTCGCCACCCCTGCCACATGTGAGGAGGACCCGGGGGGGGAACTCACCGCCCCATTCAGACATCGCGGAGGAGCTCTTCCAGCCGACCTCCGGTCGCCATCTTAACTCCGATTCTGACTTTCATTCCCAGCCAGAACACATCCTGTTGCAGTGCAACAAAGGTTCAGTGGCCATGTTCTACACTGCCCTTGGCTACATGGGTTTTGTGGCTGCCATCTGTTTCTTGGTGGCATTTCTGGTTCGAAATCTGTCAGGGACCTTCAATGAAGCCAAACTGATCACCTACAGCATGTTGGTTTTTTGTAGTGTTTTGATCTCCTTTGTCCCCATCTACCTGAGCACCAAAGGGAAATGGTGGCTGTGCAGATCTTCTCCATCCTGGCTTCCAGCCTGGGTTTACTGGGCTGTATTTTCATCCCCAAATGCTACATTATTACACTGAGACCTGACATGAACACCAAGGAACATCTGATGATGAAAACTCATTAAGGCTCCTTACGTTGCTGTTTATTTTTGTTCAGTATACATGCAGTGTAAAATCACATACCTTGAAGTAATCTTTTATGAATTATCGCTTATCTTTCTTGATGTGAATTTTGAATTATAATAATTGAGTAATAAAGTTGCTAAAATCAAACTATTTCAATTAATCATATCCTTCAATTGTCACAATCTGAATTGATGTTAAATCATAATTATCATTAATGACATTAATAAAATTTCTGAAACCAGCCCAGATAAACTGTTACCAGCGATGTTCTGATATGGTTTTAGACTTAAATAAGGACTATGGCTAATGATGTGTGTTTTTGTTGCTGTATAGTTTGGTGTTATATTTCATTTTCTGGAATGACGTTCTGACTATTAAAAAAAACATTAATTTCAAATATATATTTGATTGGTATCTTCTGGCTGGATAATGTAAGATCATTCATAGATAGATAAATGAGTTAGATAGATGGGATAGGTAAGGAAGCAGAGAGACAGCTAACATTCTATATATTAAGAATAGATAAAATATCACCATGAACATTGGAGAAACTTTTACTCTTTTCTCTGAATAAATTAATGAGACAAATTGTTATTTTTGACAGTCTGCAATCAAAAGAAAAATGTGTCCAATTCTGAATGATTTTCAAGGGAAAATCATGTAAACACCTGATGTGACAATGAAGGTGTGCTTATGAGTATTAAAATTGGTTCCTGCTTTTTAGCCATGTCCATGTCCGTTTCCATATACATATAGTGTGTGCATGTCTGTGTGTGTCTGGGGGTCCTGCCAACTTAGCTATTGAAAAGCATGTAAATGCAAGTAGATTAATAGGTGCCAGTTCAGTGTGAAAGGAACAATGTTCCGTGCATCTACGGTGTATAGTCATGCCAGCCACTTGACCATGGAAGCATCTTCAGATAGAGCTGGCTCTTCATTTCTGAATCAAAGGTGAGCATTGCCCCTTGTCTTGGTCTCTCAATGCCATTTCCTCTGCCTTCCACACTATCTCTCTTTCATTCAGAAAGCATTGGTAAAGCAAAGCCCTCCCAAATGCAATTTCAGTGTATTTTTTTTCACAAACCGACCAGTTCCAACCATTATGATGAATCAGGATTCTAGATTGTCCGAATTTTGATTTCTGGCATTGTAATGTGAAACCTACCCTAGCCACTTCTAGGTTATCTGCAAAGGTGAGAAATATTTCCTCCCTCCAATTATTTACCAAATCAAAGTGTCCAGAGCCCAACACTCAACAGGAATGAACTCAATTAGAATGAAATGGGATATGGTTTCCTTCCTAAGCAGAGGGTTGGGCTACAAGAGCTCCAAGTCCCTTCAAACTCTTCTCTTCTCTTCTCTTCTCTTCTCTTCTCTTCTCTTCTCTTCTCTTCTCTTCTCTTCTCTTCTCTTCTCTTCTCTTCTCTTCTCTTCTCTTCTCTTCCGTTCCATTCCGCTCCATTCCATTCCATTCCATTCCATTCCATTCCATTCCATTCCATTCCATTCTATTCTATTCTACTCTACTCTATTCTAACTCTGCTATTCCTGCTCATGCATCTCCCACTGGCCAGCTGGTCTTTCGGGGTCTGCTGGGCATGCACTTAAGGCGCTTGGTGCCAAAAAGGTTAGCCATCACTGTCATGTAGCATTGGCCATGGGCTCAGCTCATGTTATTTAGTCCTTCACCGTCAGCCATTGCTGGTATTGTACTGATATAGCATCATCTCTTGGTTCCCTATTAGATTTCCTATGTAAGAGACAGCAAATATCATCACATCATGAAGAAGTCAGTAACACGCTGTTTTTCAGATTAATGCACCAGGGAATTTTGACTAGATCTTCTTTGTAACCAGGAAGACTGATAGTCGTCCAAATTTGGAATGATACAAGACATTTAACAGGGGCCTCCAATAGGTTGCCCAATATATCATGATCTGGAATTAACCATTCTGGAATATTTAACCTTCATTGAGAAAGATGGCCTCATCCACATCATACGGAATAAGAAGGAAGTATAATGGCCCATTGCCTAGTTTAAGAACATTGAACTGTTTCCCTACATTTTAAGCTATAGAATCTCAAGAATAGGTTTGCAGACTAAAAACCATCAAACTTCCCTGAATTGTTCCTTTCTTGATTCTCAAATAGGATTATTCTCCTGAGTCAAACAAAACTCTTTTCTCCAACTGCCCACTTTTGTGGCAATATTCATTCCCAATTCCCCTTCTCAATTTTTAAATCATGATTATTTATTCTACTTTGGGATTTCCACCACCACAATTAGTTGCCAATCAATGTGACAATCCAATGGGATAGACAGCCCCTGTCATCTGATTTGTAACAGCCTCCTTCAGTGATGAGGGCAGAGGTTGGGGTAAAGCTGGGAAAATACTGTAGCAGTCTAAAATTTCGAAGATAAAACTTCCAAATCTGGTGGCAAACTGGACCTTCCTGACTGTCATTGTGGTCTTCTGTGATCTCTGAGATTTAACTCTGTGCTGAAGAAAGAACTGTAGGAAGGATCTCCTGCAGGATATGTCAAATGTTGCTGCTGCTGCATGTACAGCTTTTTCTGCTTCAGCTTCTGTCTCAAATTCCTTGTGCCAGTATGCTGATGAAATGTTCATTTGAAGTGATAATAGAAGAAAAGGAATGGTTCCATTACTACAAAGCAGGAGACTACTGGATTACTGGAATAATGTCTGGAGTCGTAGGTCTATTGTACCAATTTTCATTCTCCAAACCTCCAACTCACCAATTAAAAAGGTAATTGTCAGCACGTCCTGGATTCTGGTGATTGATTTTACCTGCTCCAATGTCTTTTCTAGGAATAATTTCTTTCTCCTATTCCTCACCTTGAGAAAGGCAAGTCATTATTGCTCATGCAAATTTGCTTTAGAGGAAAAGCTCCAGGGGAACATGATGATTTTGTAAAACCAGAGTTTGCAAAGTTCCTTTTAAGTTCTTCAAAAGCACTGGGCAACACTGCGCATTGCCAATACTGTCGCACAATAACTCTTTCCTGGATGGGTTCTGCCTGCTTTCAAAATGATTACCTTGGAACTGTGGAGTCAGCAACTTATTTATTCATATTTATCTTATTTATTTATTAACAATAGTGAAACAATAATAAAGTGATTGAATGAATACCTTTAGACAGAGTGAGATCTCTTGTATTTTCTCCCCATTGTTTCTTCCCCTTCCTTACATTTATTATATAATTCCTACCACTCTCTCTACTCTTTCTTTCCATCCTTTAAAACTTTTGTGGCTTCCCTGTTCCTTTTGGTTTAAATAAAAGGGATACCTTTTAAAAACCAAATTCAAGGAGGGCAGAGACTTTAGGTGATAAGTTAATGTTTAGTCACAAAGGAATCATATTAACTGTAGTTAACTGTAGAATAGAAGACAATAACTCTAAAGCCATGAATATTCTGCAGCAAATATCTAGGTCTAAAAAGCTCTTGTTGAAGAGATATCCCTCTTCAGATATTTAATACCTCTTGCTAATCCAGCACTTGAATCCAGTTGTTAGTCATCTCCAGGATGGTATAATAGGAAGAAATAATATAATCACAACGTACACTTTATACACTTGGTGAAGGTAAAGGTTCCCTTTGCACCTATGTGCTAGTCTTTTCTGGCTCTTGGAGCATTGCTCATCTCCGTTACAAAGCCGAAGAGCCAGCGCTGTCCGAAGACATCGCTGTCGTCATGTGGCCGGCATGACCATGGAGACTAAATGCTGAAGGAGCATGGGATGCTGTAACCTTCCCACCAAAGTGGTTGCTATTTTTCTGATTGCATTTTTATATGCTTTCAAACTGCTAGGTTGGCAGAAGGTGGAACAAGTAACAGGAGCTCACTCCATTATGTGGTGCTTGGGATTTGAACCGCCAAACTACCAACTTTTCTGATCGACAACCTTAGTGTCTTAGCCACTGAGCCTCTGCATCCCTATACACTTGATAGCATCCCTTATTAACATTTGGAGGAGTGGGAACATACAGATTTCTCCTCCCGCCCTCAAGCATTGGGCTAGGAATGGGGGTTGCAAGATGTGAGCATATGTAATCTGGTGCCTGGGGGTAAGAATATTATTTTAATTACATTTTATGGATTGTTGTGAATTGATATGAGTGATATATTAGCTTTGCAAATAGTTAAGTCAATAAAATAAATACTTTGGATTTGCAAAAGTTTATTCTAAGCAGACTGAAGCTGTTACAATAGAAAGAAACCTTCAAACTTTCTTTTTGAGTAAAAAGTTACTATTGTAACTGTTTTCCTTACCTGGCTACTGAACTATAAGAATAATTTTCCTCATTTTTCCCTCCCCAGTCATAATTTGTAGAACTTTATAGGCAGAATCATTTCTGGTGATTTTGATAGGATTCCTTTGACCCTGACAAAATAGGCTTGCTATGTCTCTCTGATAGTTCGTTTGGCAAGAAACTCCTAGTGGTATGAATTTCTCATAGAATATTCAAAAATGTCTTATCACCTGTGAAGTCCAAATAAATGGAATAGTTTAATTGAATAATAAGTATGTGATTATCTTTTTGGCATTGCACTATATAGATATAAAGCTACAGTAAATATGACATGCTTTCATGAAAGTCCAAACTGAAGATTTATTTAATTATTTATTCATTGGAATTTGTCAAACAAAAATGAGAACAAGAATAAGAGGATAAAAAAATACAATGACAGGGACATTTAGTGCACTTACTCATGCCCCCCTCTGCTGACCACTTAAGTATGACGTAAGGTCCACGGAAGTTAATTTGTGACTGAAACTGTGAAAATTTGTAGCTGAGACAACTGAATCAGGTAGGGCATTCCAGACTTTGACAACTCTATTACAGGAATCATATTTTTTTACAGTCAAGTTTAGAACGATATACATTGAGTTTAAAGCGATTGTTTGTGCGCCTATTATTGCGATTAAAACAGAAAAAGTAATTTACAGGTAAAACATAACTATGTATAATTTTTGGATGCAATACTTAGGTCTGACCCCAAGCAATGTAGTTCTAAGTTATTCAACTGAGAGTTTTGAGTCCAGTAGCAAAAGGAATTCTATTGTATACAGAAGAGTGCAAGAGTTTCTCGTGAAGTACTTCTGAATCTGCTTGATTGTATTGATGTCAGATATTTGGTGGGGATTCCAAACAGCTGAATAATACTCTAAAATTGGTCTAGCATAAGTTTTTAAACTCTAATTAGCAATTCAATGTTTCCAGAAAAAAAGTTTGCAAAATTAAGTTTACAACTCTTAATGTTTTTTTAGCAATGCTGTTACAGTGAACTTTGGAGCATAAATCATCAGAGATAAGTACACCTAGATCCTTTACTAAGTGAGGGTCATCCGTTAGATCAAGCCACCTAGCTTATTCTTGACATTCTGATTGCATTTACGAATATGTAAGACAGAGCATTTATTAATCGAAATTTGAATTTGCCAAATAGATGACAAATAGCAGTCGTGATCACTTTGGAAAACAACAGAATTATCTGTAGAATTGAATAATTTACGTCATCAGCGAAAAGAATGCGATTGTTTTTAAATTGATCACATAAATCGTTGATATAGAGCAAAACAAGATGATGAAATTTCTTATGTTGCAGTGAGAACAATTTCTACCACATTCTGCCCTTCTTGTTGGCTGTTCATGAAGTCAACCAGAATTCAAGGCTCTTACCCAACATCACCCTGGGCTACAACATCTATCAGAACTTTTTCAATGCAAGAATGACATTTGAAGCCATGCTGGATGTGCTGTCTACAGGACAGGAGAATGTCCCAAACTACAGATGTGGAAGACAAAAGAACCTGCTGGCTATTCTTGAAGAGATGGATTCTGAACTCTTTGATCACATTTCCAATGTCTTGAGCATCTATAAAATTCCACAGGTACAAAGCCAAATGAAATTAATTCCATTTTGTAAATTGTTCAGATTTGCCAAGAAGACAGCACTTGTATATATTTCTCCAAATAAATTGAAAGTCAGAGAGTAAATATTAGAAGAGCTGAAAGAATTATTAATTCACAAAATGTGTGTGTGTGTGTGTATACATACATATGTATATAAGGTAAAGGTAAAGATTCACCTCACACATACATGCTAGTCATTTCCAGCTCTAGGGGGCAGTGCTCATCTCCATTTGAAGTGGAAGATCCAACACTGTCCGAAGACGTCTCTGTGGTCATGTGGCTGGCATGACTAAATGCTGAAGGTGCACAGAACACTGTTATCTTCCCACCAAAGTGGTCCCTGTTTTTCAACTTGCATTTTGAACATGCTTTTGAACTGCTGGGTTGGCAGAAACTGGGACAAGTAACGGGAGCTCACTCCGTTAGGCAGCGCTAGGCATTCAAACTACCAAACTGCTGATCTTTCTGATCAACAAGTTCAGCATCTTAGCCACCGAGATACTACATCCCCACGTACATGTGTGTGTCTACATGATATATATATGTATATGCTTTATATACTTTGTATATATATATATACAGAAAGCTATTTGTTTCATTGTCTTTAGTTTACATGTGTGTAAGGTTTTTGAGCTGATAATTTTAAATAATAAATAAGACAACGAAACAAATATCTTTCTGTTAGTATGGTCTCTGGTGATGAGCCGAAAGACAGAAAAGAAAGCAGTATGCTTTCTCCCTTAATTGGGGCTTAACAGGGTGTTGTAATACAAAGTATATACTTATTCCCCTGCCTCAGCTGTAGAGGATAGAGCCAGGTGGTGTAGTGGCAATTACAACTGCCTCACATGTAATACTTCCCTGGTTCGAATCCCAGTAAGGGTATGGCTAGCTGAAGAGAGCTAACTAGCTCAAAATAGATCTATCCTAGTCTCCCTTATTTATTATTTAAAATTATCAGCTCAAAAACCTTACACACACACACACACACACACACACATATATATATGGATCTTTGGTTCTTCGGGTTTTCTCCCGCGTAGAATTGGAAATATCTAGGCGACGTTTTGATGAAGTCTCATTCATCATCTTCAGGCTTGTGTCTTCGGCCTTGTACTTCTCAGAGTGATGTGAGCTTGCAGCTGCTTCTTCAAGCTCACATCACTCTGAGAAGCACAAGGCCGAAGACACAAGCCTGAAGATGATGAATGAGACTTCATCAAAACGTCGCCTAGATATTTCCAAATCTACGCGGGAGAAAACCCGAAGAACCAAAAATCCACATACAAATACCCGTGAAAATCTCCGAATACAAATATATATATATTTGTATTGTTAAGCCCCAATTAAGGGAGAAAGCATACTGCTTTCTTTTCTGTCTTTCGGCTCATCACCAGAGACCATACCGACAGAAAGCTATTTGTTTCGTTGTCTTTTCTTTACATGTGTGTAAGGTTTTTAAGCTGATAATTTTAAATTATTTATTATTTAAAATTATTAACTTAAAAACCTTACACACACACACACACACACACACACACACACACATATATATATATACACATAATCCCTCCCTGATATGCCCAATGTATTTGCTAATTGAATGCACAAGTCGCTAAATGCAAATGAGGGATCTCAGGGTGAGGTAGACCATGCAGAGCCTCATGTTGGAAGAGGCCACCCAAAGTCTCCCCTGATATCTCATGCTCAGTTACAATCTCTTGGGGCCCCATATTTCCTTCCCCTCCCCCACATCCTGCCCTGGGTCTCCACAGGCACTGGGTCTCCTTTGTTAGCCTCCTGGATCTACTTCCTTCCTGCATCCCATTTCCCATGGATTGCTTATTTTTTTGAAGATCTCCAGAGCTCCAGAAGAGGCTGGCCCAGTGGAAGAGAAGCTGAAGTGTTTTATTCAAATGATGGTGAAGCTATAAGAATGTGAAATCTAAGGAAAACATTTTCTTAGGGGAAACATAATAGCAGTGTTCCAATATCTCAGGGGCTGCCACAAAGAAGAGGGAGTCAAGCTGTTCTCCAAAGCACCTGAAGGCAGGACAAGAAGCAACTTAGTGGAAACTAATCAAGGAGAGACGCAACTTAGAACTAAGGAGAAATTTCCTGACAGTTAGAACAATTAATCAGTTGAACCACTTGTCTCTAGAAGTGTGAATGCTCCAACCCTGGAAGATTTTAAGAAGAGATTGGATAACCATTTGTCTGAAGTAGTGTAGGGTTTTCTGCCTAGGCAGAGGGGCTGGACTAGAAGACCTCCAAGGTCTTTTCCAACTCTGTTATTCTATTATTTTCACCAGCTTCTGGTTAAGAGTTTGGCTTTGAACCATGTCACCAGTAGGCTTCTGGTAGTAGAAAAGGCCTGGGTGTGACCATTGGGGAATATTGAAAATTATGATTTTTGAAAAGTAAGACTTCGTCATAGAACGTATGAGGGTTGAATCAGTCACTTTTAAACATTTTGCAAATGTAGTGACCAATACAAAATAGATTTTGTATGGTCAGACTACCAATTTTTTCTTGAAAATATCCAGCAATGGAGCTCCAGGAGACAAGCTGTTCCAACTCTTAATAACTCTCACAGTGAGGAATTCCTCATTTTTTAATCTTGAGACTGAGGTAAAAAATTCAAAAGAAAGATATGAAGAAAAAAACGAATAGCTCAAGATAGCTAGAGGGCACTTCCAGAAAGCAGGTTTTACATACTTTCTCTAGTGTATAAGACAGAATAAAATATGTCATAATATTGTTTCCTATTTTGAACAGGAGCTTAGCACAATGCCTGTTGTCTTGGTTTTTTTTTTAAATTAAGGTTATTAAACTGACCCCTGCACTTCAAATGTCTGAAATAAATTCAGCCAATTAAAGAGTTTATATAGAAATAATTGAAATCAATGATATGAATGAAGAGAATGAAATAATATACCAATATTAAACAATTGCTAGGTGGGAGATATAACAAACAATATTTCAAGTACAAGATATTAAACCATCAAATATGCAGTAATAATCCATGAGAAATTAATATGTTTGACAGTTTAAAAAGCTGTTCCATGACTGTATAGCAGTATTCCAGTATTTGAGAGGCTGCCACAAAGAGGAGGAGGTCAATTTATTTTCCAAAGCACCTGAGGGCAGGACAAGAAACAATGGATGGAAACTAATCAAGGAGAGAAGCAAACTGGAATTAAGGAGACACTTCCTAACAGTGAGAGCAATTAACTAGTGGAACAGCTTTGCGTTCAGACATTTTGGGAGCTTCATCACTGTGAGGTTTTCAAGAAGAGTCCGGAGAATCACTTGTCTGAAATGGTATTGGGTCTCCTGCTTGAGCAGGGGGTTGGAATAGGGTAGGGGTATCACTCGGGTTCATTGAGGGCCACATCAGGGTTATGTTTGACATCAGGGAGAGGCATGGCCAAGGTGGGTATGGCCTGAATGATGTCACTTGTGTCAGGGGGCACCAGTTGTGGCCCAAATGCTCTGCCAGTGAAAACAGAGCTTGGGTGGGCATGTACCGCCCTTGCAAACTCTATTTTTTTTTTTTTTGGACAGCCTACTGCAACCTGCTGCCAGTCAAAATGCAGCTCAGGAGAGCCATTTGTGGCCCTCTCTCACTCCATTTTCACTGGCATAGGCATCGCGGGCCGGTCCTTTGCTATTTCCAGGACAGCCTAGCAGGCCTGATCTAAGCATCCCACAGGCCGGATCCAGCCGCCGGACCTGGAGGTTGACAGGCCTGGACTAGGGTCTCCTGCTTGAGCAGGTAGTTGGACTAGAAGACTTTCTAGCTCTATTCTCAGTGATTAACTGATTGAGTGGTTGGATAATCCACAGAGTTGTAACGTGACCAGAAGGGTATGCTCTACGAGGAACACCTATGAGCATTAGCCACAGATAATTCAGAGCTCACTGGTGTCAGGGTTCTGACAAATGCTCTAATTAATTCATGAACCTCAAGCCGAGTTTCCAAAGAAATCCAATTATTTATTAGGAGCAACATATTGGCACTTTTCTCAATATATTTCTCAATATATATATAATTTACTGTCCACTATGATCCTGTTTCCCTCCTCCTCCCAGGGTGTGTCATAAATCAGATTCTCCAACTAACCACTTTCCCCGGGCTGTGGAAAACACGCCTCTCTGCTTGGTTTGGTAACTTGAGACACAATCTGGAGAAAGGTATGCTTGGAATATGCTTCTGATCATAGCAATGAACTGCTCCATCAAATCTCCCCAACCCTTCCTTCTTATGGCAACTTGAGAGCAAGCCAGGAATGCTTTACGAGTAACACCTGGTTTCAAAGTGAGCATACAAGACAACAGGACAGAACATCAAGGGAACTTGCAAAATGCATTCAGTTATTGTTTGAAACGTGTCTCAGCAGTGGGGGAAGGCCCTTAGATTTACCGTCTGACTTTCATCATTAAAACTGTCACAAACTACCAATACCTTCTCTTTTATCTTAGATCAACTACAATGTCATCAACCAGGTGGCCGAGCATAATCATCATTTCCCTTTTTCATATCGGATGACCCCAAACCAAGAACCTCCTTACTCAGCTATTGCCCAGCTGCTCCTGCACTTCCAATGGACGTGGATTGGCCTCCTTTCTCAGGACAATGAAAAAGGAGAAAAATTCAAGACGCTTCGAAGTTCTCGCTCTAAAAAATGGGATTTGCATTGTCCTCTCAGGAACTGTCCCAGAAGCAAATATGCAGACAAGAGCTGGAGAAACCCTCATGAAAGAAAAAAGGAAAATGTTCAATTCTCTTATCAAGAGTAAAATAAAAATTATAGTATGTCAACTGGATGATCAGGCCTCGGGAATTTTAGCAGCAATAATACAAATAATTGATATGACTAATAAATCCATGATGGGAAGGGTGTGGATAGCCACAACTTTGAAAGCTTTAAGTGTAAGTATATTTGACCTCTGGGTTGATCTCCAAAATAAATATGCTTTGTTTTCCTTTCTCATCAAGACAAAGAGAAGGACTCAGTATTATGACTTTAAATCTTATGCATCTATGGTCATATTGTATGGAAAGGAAGCATTCCAATGTTCCTATTCAAATCCTCTGTTATCAAAGAAAGTTTGGAAAAAATGCAGAGAAAAAGAGAATTGGGAATTTCCACCCCACGATGTGATTGCAAGGATCCTGTCTCAGGATTCCTCCAGTATTTCCCAAATAATTCAAATTGTGGCCTGGGTCCTCAGTGCTGCCTCTTCCTCCCAACGGAGTAAGAGGAGAATGCAAGTTGGATACAATCAACCATCCCAGATTGTACAGCCATGGCAGGTAAGTCTTCTCCTTTGAGGCTCCATTGATTCTCCCATTCCAATTCATCAATATTAAATTAGATGTCAAAAGGGTTGAGATATTCCAAAGAGCAGTTGGTATTTGAGAGTGAGTGTCAACCCTGAAGCTGACCTGACTGAGGCCATTTTGATGCTTCAAGGTTGCCACACTGGAGCTGAGGGATAGGGAGGGGGATAGAGATAACTTGGGTTTTGTAGCCAAAACAAAATATTTTCTCTTGGGAACCAAGAACATTCCCACTGATGCCTGAAGGGAGGATGAGTGAAGGCACCTAGCAACCAGACAATACTTTGATTCGACTATATGATTGGTTGTTAGGAAAGGAGAGGAAAACTTTAATTAAGTGAAAACCATGGGAACATTTAGAGTCAGATTTCACCAGCCTATGCCTATATGATATGTCCAATAAAAACAATATTTGAGGAACCCACTTGCCTCAGAGTCCTGTTTGCTATGGGCATATTACTTGGAACCCTGAGAGTTAGTTAGAGAGCGAGAGAGGTGATAGAGAAAAATATTCCAAAGTTAGACAACCTGTGCTAGTTTGGGATGTTTTTGTGACAGAAATAGCTCAATGCTGACAAAATGTCAAAATTAAACAAGCATCAGAATAGTCCAGCAATCCTCAACCTTTTATTGTGATCACAAAGTATCTAGTCTCCAAGCTAAGGAGTTCAGCTGGGTTCTTTGTTCTGGATTAAAATTGGACTTTGCTGGTGTTATGATATGTACAGAATAACCCTTGAGTAACAAGGATATGCACATGGAAACGTTTATGAGAGTAGTTATGAATAATTATTCAGCCACACACAGCTACACTGGATTGAGTTAAAGTTTACTTTAAGAAATAATAATAATAACAATAACACCACCAAAAACAATATTATTATTATTATTATTATTATTATTATTATTACTATTATTATTATTAATAATAATATACCGCTCCTCTCCCGAAGGACTCGGAGCAGTGCACAGCCATATAATTAAGAACATTAAATATACAAAAGTTAAAACTAAATTAAATTAAAGACCCTGGCTATAAAACAGTTAAAACCCCTCCCTTAAACCCTAAAATTTAATATAAAAATTAAAATACCCAAATCTAAAATCAGCTCAAGCCGGCCTGGTCAAAGAGCCAGGTGTTCAGGGCACACCTGAAGGTCCCCAGGTCCATGGCTGTACGTAACTCTGGAGGCAACCCATTCCAGAGGGCAGACGCCCCCACAGAGAAGGCCCTATTCCTTGGGGTCACCAGCCGGCACATAGATGCCAATGGGACCCTCAAGAGACTCTCCCTGTGGGAGTGCACTGGACGGTGAAAGGAAACTGGCAGAATGCAGTCTTGTAAATATCTTGGTCCGATGCCATGGAGCGCTTTAAAAGTTAACACTAAAATCTTAAAGTGCACCTGAGAAGCCACTAGCAACCAATGCAACTCACGCAGGAGGGGCATTACATGAGAGAACCTTGATGCCCCCATAACCTCCCACGTGGCTGCATTCTGTACCAGTTGAAGCCTCCGGATGCTCCCACTCAGGAGCCCCATGTAGAGGGCGTTACAGTAGTCCAGTCGGGAGGTGACCAGGGCATGAGTGACCGTGCATAAGGCATCCCGATCCAGAAAGGGCCGCCTCTGGCGGATCAGGCGAACCTGATGAAATGCCCCCCTGGAGACGGCCGTAATGTGATCTTCCAAGGACCGCCGTGCATCCAGGAGGACCCCCAGATTGCGAGCCCTCTCTGAAGGGGGCAAAATCTCACCCCCAATAGCCAGCGAAGGAACTATCTGGCTATATCGGGATGCCGGAAACCACAGCCACTCAGTCTTGGAAGGATTGAGTCGGAGCCTGTTCCTGCCCATCCAGTTCTGCACAGCCTCCAGACAACGGGACATGACCTCCATGACATCGTTGGGGTGGCTTGGGGTGGAGATGTACAGCTGAGTATCATCAGCATACAGATGACACTTCACCCCAAAGCCACAGATGATCTCCCCCAGCGGCTTCACATAAATGTTGAACAAGAGAGGAGAGAGGACTGACCCCTGAGGCACCCCACAATTGAGGGGCCTAGAGGTGGACCTCTCCCCCCCGCCAACACAAATTGCAGGCGGTCGGAGAGGAAGGAGCAACACGGTACCCCCAACCCCCCCAACCGCCGCAATAGGATACTATGGTTGATAGTATCAAAAGCTGCTGATTGGTCTAATAGGATCAGGACAGAGGAATAACCCCTGTCATGTGCCCTCCAGAGATCATCAACCAATGTGACCAATGCCATTTCAGTACTATGTCTGGGCCTGAAACCCGATTGGAAGGGATCCAGGTACGTATCTTCATCCAGGTACTGGGGAAGCTGACATGCCACCACACTCTCAACAACCTTCGCCACAAAGGAAAGGTTGGAGACAGGACGATAGTTGTTCAAAAGAGTTGGGTCCAGGGAGGGCTTCTTGAGGAGGGGTCACACCACCGCCGTTTTCAAGGCAGTGGGGAGTGAGCCCTCCATCAAAGAAGCTTTAACATTTCCCTGGTGTCACATTTCTGGCGGTAGAAACCAGCCAGGAGGGGCAAGGGTCCTATAAACATGTGGTGGTATTCAGCCACCCCAGTAGCCTGCCTATACCTACCCTCAGCAGTCACAGGGTCAAACTCATCCCAGATAACCATCTCAAGACTCGCCGCGGTCACCTCCCCCAGGACCTCCCAACTAGAGTCCAGCCCGTCCTGAATCTGAGCGATTTTATCATACAGGAATCGAGTAAACTCCTCCGCCCTTCCCTGCAAGAGATCCTCCCACACTCCTGGCCCAAGCAGGGAGCGGGTTACTCTAAACAGGGCGACGGGTCAATTTTCTGCCAATGCAATAAGGGCGGAGAAGTGAGAATGCTTCACCGCCTCTATCGCCACAGCTCCTCCATAAACCATGGAGCCGAGCGAGATCTCTGCCGGGTCAGAGGTCGCAAAGGCACAACTCGGTCCAGAACCTCGGCAGTTAGCCTATCCCAAGCGGCTACCAAGTCTGTGGCCGAGTTATGAGCCAGAGTTTCAGGTAATGGCCCAAGCTCCATCTGGAACCGTTCAGGATCCATCAGGCGCCTGGGGCGGAACCATCTCCTTGGCTCCGCCTCCTTGTGATGTGGATTGGTGGTACAGAAGTCTAGTCTAAGGAGAGAATGATCAGACTATGACAAGGGTTTAACAACTATATCCCCTAACCGATCATTCAATCACTGTCCAGAGGCAAAAATCAGGTCCAGTGTATGTCCTCACATGTGAGTGGGTCCAGAAACTAATTGGGTCAGGTCCAAGGCCATCATGGAAGCCAAGAACTCTCGGGCCATCCCAGAGGATTCACCGAGTGAAGACAGATTGAAGTCACCCATAACTAACAGTCTGGGTGTCTCCACCGCCAGCTCGGTTATTACCCCAAGGAGCCCGAGCAGGGCCGATGATACGTAGCAGGGAGGCAGGTACATTATCAAAAGGCCCATCTGCCCTCCTTGACCCCACTTCACAAAGAGGGACTCATAGCCAGCCATCTGAGGTACAGTGGCCTCCCTAGGACAAAGATCTTCCTTAATAATTACCGCCACACCACCACCCCTACTCTGAGCCCTCGGTTGATGAAATGCCTGGAAACCTGGTGGGCACATCGTTACCAGGGGGAGACCCCCCTCTGGGCCCAACCAGGTTTCAGTGACCTCTGCCAGGTCCATGCCCTTATCCTGAATCAAATCAAAAATAAGGGGGGCCTTATTTATAATGGACCTGGCATTGCATAACACCAGCCGGGTGCTCAGGGCCTGAGACTCTGCACAACCAGGCCTGCAAGACGGGTCGAGAGGGTCGGAGTGTGTTACTGCTTGGAGATAGCGGGCACGCGATCCCCTAACCTGATATGGCCCTCTACCCCCGCCATATCTGCCCCTCCCACTTACGGTGCCAATAAGGTCCACCCTCGGTCGTTCTGACCCTGGTCACCTCCCCAACCCCCGGTCCCCCGGGTCCCCCCAGGTGTACTCACCGGCTTGGCTGACACCAAACCCCCCACCCACTAACCCCACTAAAAATCTGTCCCTCACCCTCCTCCCAACCTCCCTCCCCATACCCGTGGCATCCCTCCCTAACCCCATTAAAAATCTAAAAATAAAAGAAAACAGTTGAGTACCCCTCCCCTTCCCCCTCCCCAAGCATTTCATAGAATGGCCATGCCACCTCTCTGGATCCCAAGACCCATCCTTAAGTTGAACTTTCGGCAGCCCCATTGGCCATGTCAGGGAGAGGGGCACCCTCTCTAGGGCATAAAGTTCGGCCCATGAGTACTTCTGCGGTCCAACTGGTCCTGCCTCAGGTGTTCGATGTTGGGTCCAACCGGCTCCAAACAAGACTCGCCGGCCTCCCCCAGTCCTCCCCCACCACTGCCACTGGCGGGGGGAACCAAGGCGAACAAAGAGTCCGTCCGCAGCCATCATCATCGCTGCCGCTCGATCCTGCCGTGGCTGCCCAACATGGTCGCAGTCGCCAGTCTCGCTGGCCCTGAGTCCCGATAGCCCCTCCAACTGGATCCAGATGAAACTCGCCGGTCTCCCCCAGTCCGCCCCCACCTCTGCCACCGGTGGGGGGACCCAGGGGGAACGAAGGGACCATCCCTGTACATCGTCATCGCCACTGCCTGATGCCATCATGACCGTCCAACACCGCCATAGCTGCCATTCTTATCGGCCCAGCAGCCCCGATGGCCCTTCCAGCCGGCTCCAGGCGAGGCACCCCAATCTCCCTCGGATCTCCACCACATCTGCCACCGGTGTGGGGACCCAGGGGGAATGAAGAAATCATCCACATCTGTTGACACCGTCGCCGCCGCCTGACACCATCATGACTGACCAATGCCGCCATGGCCGTCGCTCTCGTCGGCCCTACAGTCCTGATGGCCCCTCCAGCTGGCTCCAGGCAGGCCTCCTGACCTCCCCCGGACCCCCCCCCACCTCTGCCATCGGTGGGGGGGAACCAGGGGGAGCAACACCTCCATCCACAGCCGCCGTCCCCATTGCCACCCGAAACCGCTGCAGCCGCCACGCCCATGCTGCCGCCGTCGCCGCCATTCTCCACGGCCCTATGGTCCCAACAGCCCACCGACCGGCTCCAGCTGAGACTTGCCGGTCTCCCCTGGTCCTCCCCCACCTCTGCCACCGGTGGGGGGACCCAGGGTATGCTGGGACTTACGCTGAAGACCATCTGGACCAGAGGAGCTTCTTCCGAGAATACCCGGCCGCCATCTTGAAACGCCCCTCTTGTAGCACAGTACAATAAACAGTCAGGTCATATTTGTTTAGCAGTCCAAAGAATATCCAATTACAAAGTCTTCTTACCCGTTGACTTTTTCACTTTTTAAAAATAAGGACTAAAACCAATTAAAATCGAATTTAAAACCCCATAAACTCTAGGCCAGACCAGCTTGATGAAACAAATAAGTTTTCAACATGCGCCGGAAGGTCAGAAGGTCAGGGATGATCCTTATCTCTGGGGGTAATTCATTCCAGAGGAAGGGTGCCCCCAAAGAGAAGGCCTGCACCCTCAGGGTCACCAGCCATCCAGCTGGCGGCACCCCGAGGAGACCCACTTTATGGGAGCGCACCAGCTGATGGGAGGTTGATGGTGGCAGTAGGCGGTCCCGTAAATACCCAGGTCCCAAGCCATGGAGCGCTTTAAAGATGGTAACTAACACCTTGAAACGCACCCGAAAGACCACTGGGAGCCAAATGTAGCTTGCGCAAGAGTGGTGTAACATGAGAGCTCCGAGAAGCCCCCCAAACCACCCGTGCAGCCGCATTCTGCACCAGTTGGAGCCTTCAGGTGCTCTTCAAGGAGAACCCCATGTAGAGAGCATTGGCATAGTCTAGGCAGGAGATAACGAGGGCGGATGTGACTGTGCGAAGAGCATCTCGATTGAGAAAGGGCTGCAACTGGTAGATCCTATGGACCTGATAAAAAGCCCCCCTGGCGACGGCCGCCATATGTTCTTCTAATGACAACCGTACATCCAGGACGACACCCAGATTGCGCGCTCTGTCTGTGGGGGCAAGAATTCCCCCCCCCACAGTCAGTGATGGAATTAGCTGGCTGTATCGGGGTGCCAGAAAGCACAGCCATTCAGTCTTAGCTCGGTTGAGCTGAAGCCTGTTCCGCCCCGTCCAACTCTGCACAGCCTCCAGGCACTGGGTCATCATTTCAATGGCTTCGTTGGGGTGGACTGAGGTAGAAATGTACAGCTGAGTATCATCAGCATACTGATGAAACTCTACCCCAAAGCCACAGATGATCTCACCCAGCGGCTTCATATAAATGTTGAACAGCAGGGGTGAGAGCATCGACCTCTGAGGAACCCTGCAGATCAGGGGCCTCGGGGATGATCTATGCCCCATCAACACAAATTGCGAACGGTAAGAGAGGAAGGAGGAGAACCACCGCTAAACAGTGCCCCCCACTCCCAACCCCCCCAGCCGCCGCAATAAGATATTGTGGTCGACAGTATTGAAAGCCGCTGAGAGGTCTAACAGGACCAGGACAGAGGAATAACCTCTGTCACGGGCCCTCCAGAGATCATCCACCAATGCGACCAATGCCGTCTCCATGCTGTATCCAGGCCTGAAGCCTGATTGGCATGGATCTAAGTAGAAAGCTTCATCCATGTGCTGGAGAAGCTGTCGTGCCACCACACTCTCAACAGCCTTTGCCACAAAGCTAAGCTTGGAGACCGGATGATAAATAGATAACAAAGTTGGGTCCAGGGACGGTTTCTTGAGGAGGGGTCTCACTACCGCCTTTCAAGGTGGCAGCAGAAATCCCTCACTCAAGGAAGCATTAATAATATCCTGGAACCAACCTCGTGTCACCTCCCGAGTGGCTAATACCAGCCAGGAGGGACACGGATCCAGTAAACAGGTGGTAGCATTAAGCTCACCCAGCATCCTGTCCACGTTCTCGGGGGTCACAGGGTCAAACTCTCCCCAGATGACCTTCCCCAATTCCGTCCCTGACCCCCCATCCAGAGTTGCCCAGTCAGAGTCCAACCCATCCCGGATCTGAGTGATTTTGTCCAGCAGGAAATTTGAAAAATCCTCAGCCCGTCCCTGCAAAGGATCCTCCTACACTCCCACTTCTAAAAGGGAGTGGGTCACCCTAAAAAGGGTGGCTTGGCTGGCTGCACGAGGCCCCAGGTTGGAGGCCATGGCCTCCGGAGGTCCCTGGGAGGTTGGGAATAGGGCGGGCAGCAGGAAGGCAATCCAGGGACCTTCAGCAGCTTGCACAAGCCATCATGGTTGGAGGCCATGGCCTCCAGAGGTTCCTGAAACATCGGGAAGGGGGCTGGGGCTGGGGCCGGGTGGCATAGCAGGAGGAGGAGAGAACAAGATGGCGACCGGCAGCTCCGTTCGAGGGGAGCTCCGCCGAGTGCCCGCTTTTGCCGGTTGAGCCGGCCTCCCCCCTTGACCCCCATGTACTGGGGAGGAATCGCCCCGTCTGGGGCATCAGAAGAGCCGCCAGAAGAGCCGCCGGGAGGCCGCCTGGATGACTTCTTGGGGTAGCGGCGGCGATTTGGTGGAGGCCGCGGAGGCCGCGGCGGCCGAGATGTCGGGCGTGGAGGCCACGGCGGCCGAGATGCCGGGCATGGAGCCGGCCTCCCCCCTCGACCCCCATGTATTGAGGGGGTGTCGAGGGGTTTCGCCCAGTCCGGGGCGTCAGAGGAGCCGCCAGGAGGCCGCTCGGGTGATTTCTTGGGGCGGCGGCGATTTGGTGGAGGCCGTGGAGGCCGCGGCGGCCGAGATGTCGGGCGTGGAGGCCGCGGCGGCCGAGATGTCTGGCGTGGAGCCGGCCTCCCCCCTCGGCCCCCATGTATGGAAGGGGTATCGAGGGATTTGGAGGCTGTCCGGGGCGTTAGAAGAGCCTCCAGGAGGCCGCCCGGGTGATCCCTTGGGGTGGCGGCGGCAGGCGATTTTGTGGAGGCCGCGGAGGCCGCGGCGGCAGCGATGGCAGGCGTGGACCTGGCCTCCTCCCTCGGCCCCCATCCATTGAGGGGGCTTCGAGGGGTTTGGAGGTGTTCCGGGCCTTGGAAGAGCCACCGGGAGGCCGCCCGGGTGATCTTTTGGGGCGGCGGCGGCAGCGGCGACGACGCTGTTGGGGCTGCCCCGGGGTCGGGGGCTCCTTGGAGGTCCCCTGCCTGGATGTCGGCGGCCCCGAAGATGGTCTACATGCCGTTGTGGCTGCCGCGGTCGGTGATAGTGGACGGTACCGCGGCAGCCGTGGGGGGGGGTGGACACCTCGCTGCGGTTATTTTGCTGCTGGAGGCCCCCCCCAGGGATGCAAATGGCAGGGGTAACAGCGGGACTGGCCGGCCCAAAGGACGCCGATGACCTCGGTGGTGGTCCCCAATCCGGCGACGGCGAGGGTTAGAAGATCATACTCCTCGGTGGAACTACGGGCTCTCGGGAGGGTCCCCCACTCCCTGGAGTGGCCCTCCGGTCTATCGATGGCCTACCTCAAGGACGGTTCCTGGGATCCGGAGAGGTGGTACGGCCATCAAAAAAGGATTTTTAGAGGGGGTTTTAAACTTTTTAAATTTTTATTCGGGGTTTTATCGAGGTTGGGGAGGGTGACGAAGAGAGGGTTGGGGGATGGTAACTTATTGGGGTTAGGGAGGATACCCAGTCCGGGTTTGGGGGATAACCCGGGGGGATTTGGAGTCAGCCAGGCTGGAGTGCACGTCTGGGAGGGCCCAGAGGGTCGTGAGTCGTGGGGGCGAACACAATTCGGACAGCAGGGGGCGGGTCTCATTGGCACCATAAATGGGAGGGGCAGATATGACGGGGGTAGAGGGCCATATCAGGTTAGGGGATCGCGTGCCCGCTGTCTCCAAGCGGTGGCGCGCTCCGACCCTCCCGACCCGTCTGGCAGGCCTGGTTGTGCAGAGTCTCAGGCCCTGAGTACCCGGCTGATGTTATGTAATGCCAGGTCCGTCGTTAACAAGGCCCCCCTGATCTGCGATCTTATTCAGGAGGAGGGTGCGGACCTGGCGGGGGTCACTGAAACCTGGTTGGGCCCAGAGGGTGGCGTCCCTCTGGTAGAGATGTGCCCACCAGGTTTCCAAGCATTCCATCGACCGAGGTCTCAGGGAAGGGGTGGTGGGGTGGCGGCGATTATTAGAGAAGTCCTTTGTCCTAGGGAGGCCACTGTTCCTCAGATGGCTGGTTGTGAGTCTCTCTTTGTGAAGTGGGGTCGGGGGGTTCAGATGGGCCTGTTGATAACGTACCTGGCTCCCTGCCACGTGTCATCGGCCCTGCCCGGGCTCCTCGAGGTGATAGCTGGGCTGGCGGTTGAAACCCCCAGGCTTTTAGTCATGGGTGATTTCAACCTGCCTTCGCTCAGGGAAACCTCTGGGGTGGCCGGGAGTTCCTGGCTTCCATGACGGCCATGGATCTGACCCAATTAGTTTCTGGCCCCACTCACACGGGGGGACACACACTGGACCTGATTTTCGCCTCTGGTCAGAGGTTGAATGATCGTGCTGGGGACTTAGTTATAAAACCCTTGTCATGGTCCGATCATTCTCTTCTTAGACTGGACTTCGGTGCCGCCACCCCGCATCCCATCGCAGGGAGGCGGAGCCGAGGAGATGGTTCCGCCCCAGGCGCCTGATGGATCCTGAACGGTTTCAGATGGAGCTTGGGCCATTTCCTGAAACTCTGGCTCATAACTCGGCCACAGACTTGGTGGCCACCTGGGATAGGTTGGCCGCTGAGGCTCTGGACCGAGTTGTGCCTTTGCGACCTCTGACTCGGCATAGATCCCACCTGGCTCCGTGGTTTACAGGGGATCTGAGGGGGATGAAATGCCGGAAAAGACGTCTGGAGGGCATCTGGAGGGCCAGTCGTGCTGAGTCTGACCGGACACAGGTGAGGTCCTATATTAGGATCCTACCTAGTGGCGATAGAGGCGGCGAAGCATTCACACCTCTCCGCCCTTATTGCGTCGGCAGAAAATCAGCCTGCTGCCCTGTTTAGAGTGACCCGCTCCCTGCTTGAGCCGAGAGCGCTGGAGGACCTCTTGCAGGGTAGGGCAGAAGAGTTTTCCCGATTTCTGCATGATAAAATCGCTCAGATTCGGGATGGGCTGGACTCCAGTTGGGTGGTCCTGGGGGAGGTGTCCGGAGCAGGTCTTGAGACGGTTATCTGGGAGGAGTTCGATCCTGTGACCGCCGAGGGTGTGGACAGATTACTGGGGAGGCTGAATGCCACCACATGTTTATTGGACCCGTGCCCTTCCTGGTTGGTTTCTACCTCCAGAGAGGTGACACGAGGCTGGCTCCAGGGGATTGTTAACGCTTCATTGACGGAGGGGGTGCTTCCGACCGCCCTGAAAACGGCGGTGGTGCGGCCCCTCCTCAAGAAGCCTTCCCTGGACCCGGCTCTTTTGAATAACTATCGTCCTGTCTCCAACCTTCCCTTTGTGGCGAAGGTTATTGAGAGTGTGGTGGCACATCAGCTCCCTCAGTATCTGGAGGAAGCATTCTATTTAGATCCGTTCCAATCGGGCTTCAGGCCCGGGCACAGTACCGAAACAGCATTGGTCGCGTTGGTAGATGATCTCTGGAGGGCCCGTGACAGAGGTTATCCAGGGGTTGGGAATTGGGGGCACCTTTTTGCGGTGGTTCTCGTCCTTCCTCTCGGACCGCTCGCAATTTGTGTTGACGGGGGGGGAGAGGTCCACCCCTAGGCCCCTCATGTGTGGGGTGCCTCAGGGGTCGGTCCTCTCCCCTCTTCTGTTCAACATCTATGTGAAGCCGCTGGGAGAGATCATCCGTGGTTTTGGGGTGGAATGCCATCTTTATGCTGATGATACTCAGCTTTACATCTCCACCCCAAGCCACCCCAACGATGCTGTGGAGGTTATGGCCCATTGCCTGGAGGCTGTGCGGAACTGGATGGGCGAGAACAGGCTTCGACTCAACCCTTCCAAGACCGAGTGGCTGTGGTTTCCGGCGGCCCGATATAGTAAGCTGACTCCGTCGCTGGCTATTGGGGATGAGATCTTGACCCCCACAGAAGGGGCCCGCAATCTTGGTGTCCTCCTGGATGTACGGCTGTCTTTGGAAGATCATATTACAGCCGTCTCCAGGGGGGCTTTTTATCAGGTTCGCCTGATATGCCAGATGCGGCCCTTTCTTGATCAGGGACGCCTTACGCACAGTCACTCATGCCCTGGTCACCTCCCGTCTGGACTACTGTAATGCCCTCTACATGGGGCTCCCTGTGGGGAGCACCCGGAGGCTTCAACTTCAAGTTATGGAGGCGTCGAGATACTCCCACGTAACGCCCCTCCTGCGCGAGCTGCATTGGTTGCCAGGTGGCCTTCTGGGTTCGCTTTAAAGTACTGGTTTTGGTCTTTAAAGCGCTCCATGGCATCGGACCAGGATACTTACAAGACCGCATTCTGCCAGTAGTCTCCCACCGACCGGTGCGCTCCCACAGAGAGGGTCTCCTCCGGGTCCCGACGCCTTCTATGTGCCGCCTGATGACCCCGAGGAACAGGGCCTTCTCTGTGGGGGCACCCACCCTTTGGAACGGGATCCCCCCTGGACTACGAACGACCAGTGACCTGAGGGCCTTCAGACGTGACCTGAAGACCTGGCTCTTCAAGCAGGCCGGCCTGAGCTGACTCAAATGGGATTTTTAAATGGGGTTTTTAGATTAGTTGGGATGGGGTACAAAGTTTTAATTTATTTTAATTGGGGTTTTTTAGATTTTTATAGGGACAGCCTAGGATTTAATTCTTTTTTAATAATTTATATTTGTTTATATGTATTTTAGTTGGCTGTTCACCGCCCTGAGTCCTTCGGGAGAAGGGCGGTATATAAAACCTAAAAATAAATAAATAAAATAAATAGCAGCATACTTACCTGGTCTTGTAGGCAGGAGGAGGCAGGAAGGTCAGTTGGGAAGAATAGGAGTCTACGAGACCAAATCAGCGATAGGGCCACGTGGTGAAGTGTTTTTAAAGGGTGGGCTTGGGATGGAAGGGTTGGGCTTTGTGGGGGTGGGGCGGGGCGAGGCAGGCCGGCAGGGCAAGTAGGAGAGGATGGGTGGAGCAAGGAAGTAAGCATGGGGAGCCCAGCAGGAAATCAGGAACCGGTTCGGGGCGTGGCCAGCCAGAATTGCTAACGGTTCTGCAAGCTACGCTAAATTCCTCCTAATGGTTTGCAAGAACTGCCGCGAACCGGCTGAATAGCACCTCTGAGCGGGTCACCCTAAAAAGGGCGTCCAGACCAATTACTCAGATATGATAGACTACCGATTAAGGATTGATATATTTCCTTATCAAACATAGGACTTTTATATCACTATGTGTAAATTCCTTACTCATTGGTGTCTTAGCAGATTTACAATGCTCCATGTTATAGCATTTTAATAATTGGCTAATCTTCTTGGCTTGTGAAATTTTAAAAACTTTATTCGTTTTCACTATATCAAGACCCAAATAATGCTTAATTTCTGCTAAATTCCTAATCCTGAATTTTTTCTGTAATCTATAAACAATATCATTTGCTTCTTGTTCAGTTTTAATTATAATTGCTATGTCATCTGTAAATAACAGTAATAGAGAAATTAAACCATCTTTTTCTCTTCAGAACAAACAAGGATCAGCTATACCAGTTTCAAAACCTATTGAAACTAATTCCTTTATAATACATTTATTCCATTCATAACTAGATTGCTTTAGATCATAAAGACTTTTCTTTAATTTCCAATAATCAGTTTTTCCATCATCCTTTTTATGTAATGGCTTTTTCATATAGATGGTATGTTGTAAAGGTGCATGTAGATATGTAGTTTCAACATCTACATGGTTTATTTTACATTTACTCTTAGCTGCCTAAACTAATGCTGCTCTCAATGTATTTGCTCTCAGACTAGGTGCAAACAATTCATCATAGTCCTTATCTGACTGAGCAAATCCTTGAGCAACTAATCTTACTTTATGGGTAATAGTCCCATCCACACCAGTCTTTATCTTATACACCCATTTGCAACCTATTGCACGCTCACCTGGTGGTAACTTTACATCCTCGTACACCTCTAAACCCTTTAATGATTTTAACTCCCTATTCATAGCTTCCTGCCAAGCTACCTGATCCTTTGTAGGATACAGTTTTATTTCATTAAAGTTAGAAGGTTCTGTATTAACCTGACATACAATGCTAGCTTGAAATCTGTCAGGTGGACATCTCTCCCTAGCTGACCCCCTAGGCAACTCAGTATATGTTGTTGGTATGTCCTTTTCATTTACCTCCCCTATCAAATCCCCAAATTCTACAGTCATAGAGCGTTCTTCTATTGATGATTCCTCCATTGAGGATTCCTCCACTATCTTATCATCAATATTATTATCATCGGAATATTGGTAAACAATGGAGTCTCAACAATAACACTCTCCTGTTCCTTATTATATTCCTGTTCAAGCTTTCTCCAGCCAACATGCTCCAGAAATTTAGCACTTGCACTACAAACATACATTAGTAGGACCTGGCTCCCAAAATCTAAATGATCTATGATTGGCTTCATAACCTACAAAATATAATTGTCTCGCTCTATGTTGTCCCTTTCGCCTTGCTTGCATAGGAATATGAGCCCATGCTGGGGTTCCAAATGTATGTAAATAACTGATATCTGGCTTTTTTCCATTTCAATGTCTAAATGGTAATTCACCAGTCATTGAATTCATTACGTTATTCAAAACAGGGTTAGCACACATTATTGCTTCACCCCAAAGTCTCTCTGATAAACCAGAATCCAAAATTACAGTCCTAGCCATAGCCTGTAATGTTTGTCCTCTACATGAGTTATATTGTGGTCCAGAAGGAGCAGAACATTTATGTTCAATGCCAGTTTTCTGTAACATGGCTTCAAATTTTCTATTGATAAATTCAGTACCATTATCTGTTACTAGGCTAATAACTTGCTGTTTCTTTTTCCTTTCAGCAAATTTTAGCCAGTTTACAAAATACTGGTATGTTTCTGTCTTTGTTTCTGTCTAGGTTTCTTAGGTCCAATAATATCAGCAAAAACAAACTCTAATAGTTCACTGGTTTTGAATCCCTTTACCCTATTTGCAGGAGTTACTTTGTTTTTTTCTTGATTGCAAACATTGCAATTTAAATACTTTGTACAAGGTTTTAATTTTATACCATTAGATAACTCAACAGTTTTCTTTAGCATTTTGAAATTTATATATCCCATACATCTATGGAGCAGATGAATACATTAATCATGAAGCTTTTTATTCTCATAAACTGAGTTAGCATTAAATAATAGATTATTATGTATAATAAACAAACCATTATCTAATCTTGCAGTAACGCTTTCACCCTGTTTTTCTATTAAACATTTATCTCCCTGAAAGGTTACAACAAATCCTGCTTTTACCATTGCTCATACAGACAGTAAGTTAAATATCAGTTTAGGTACATATAACATCGGCTAAACATTCATTAATACATGAACAATATGCAGTACCTTCTCCAGAACTGGATGGGGTATTCTAAATATTGTCTTACTAAAGCTTTGTAAAGTGATGTTAGGACTTCATGTGATCTTGATTCTATTCTTCTGTTAATGCAGCCCAGGATTGCATTGGCATTTTTGTCTGCTGCCACACATTGTTGGCTCATATTTAAGTGATAGCCCACTACGACTCCAATATCCTTCTCACAGCTACTGGCATTAAGCCAAGTTTCACATAGTCTCTAACATATACTAATGATTTTTCTTGCCTCAATGTAAAGCCATACTATTATCTATGCTTGAATGTTCAATTTGCCAAGATTTTTTTGGATCTTGGCTTGTCTTCTGGGGTATTTCCTGTTTCTGCCAGCTAAGTGTTGCTGGTAAATTTCATGAGTTCCCCTTCAATTATCTCGCCTAGATCTTTTTTGAAGACATTGAAGAGTGCTGGGCCTAAAACGGAACCTTGGGATACCCCATTGCTTATTTCCCTCCATGTAGATAAGGTTCCTCAGAGGATTACATATTGAATATAATTTGTCAGCCAGTTACAAAGCCACCTGATGGTGGTGTTATCTATTCCATGTTTTCAAGAATGTGAGATCAATATTGAACAAAGAGCTGTAAATTCCTGGAGAATGACTGAAAGAAGCTTCCCATGAAATATCTTTCAGACGGTAATGATGATTTGAAGAGGTTGAATTATTCAGAGCACCTCCAATCTAGAATAAGAGCAAGAAAAACATTGAATAAAGGCTCAAATTGTAATATTTTTCTACATTTCTGCAGCTTCATAGGTTCCTGAAAAACTTCCAACATCATAACATTTCCAGAGATGGGATTGCTTTTGATGAAAATGGAGTTCCTGTTGGTGACTTTGATATCATGCACTGGACATCAGTTTGGAACAAATCAGATGCAGGGGTGAAAATTGGGAGTGTAGAAAGCCAATCCTCCTCGGAAGTCAAGATTTCTGTCAATCAAAGTGCCATCCAATGGCCAACTTTATTTAACAAAGTAGTTGAGGCTGCTTGGATTTTGCTCTTCTATTTAATCCTTATATGTGTAAATTTTCTGCTCATAAATAATTCTTATTGAGACGAATTGAGATAACTTCCAACTAAGAAAACTTAAAGCCTCATTAATTTATTAGATATCATTTTACTTTAGAGGTCTTACAATATTCTATCACACACTGGAACTTACTGCATTATATTGTGGAATTTGCAATCTACATTACTGAACTGGAATATGTTGCCATAATTTACAGTACATGAAATTACCTTGTTTTCAGTAACCGAAAATCCAGAATGCCTATAGAGATTGTCTGTCATCCAGGTCATGGTTGTGCCAAAGGCGTTTTTTCAGAAGGAACCTGGATTTTGTTTTCCCTTGAAGATGTTTCACTTCTCATCCAAGAAGCTTCTTCAGTTCTGACTGAATGGTGGAGGATGGAAGGATTTGGAACTGCTGAAAAGACTGGGTTGTAAACAGGATATAGATTCAGCAATTGCAGGAAAGTTCCACACCTATTTGCACTATTCATGTGACCCTGAGGACACAGATAAATTCCAAGAGGCCTCAACAACTTTCAGAAAGACTGCTAATCACCAGATGACTGCAAAGAATATAAATCCTTCCATACGCCACCATTCAGTCAAAACTGAAGAAGCTTCTGGAATGAGAAGTGAAACACCTTCAAGGGAAAACAAAGATCTTTTGAAAAAGCACCTTAAAATCCAGAATAGGAAGGGTTTAGCCCACTGAATTGCATAAGAGGAAGATATCATTAAGAATGTGTTGAGAGAAATGAGGGCAGCTAAAAAAATGTCATTTACATATGATGATACAATGACCAGTTGTAGGACAGAAAATAGGCACTCTAGAGAAAGCTAGATTTTGGAGGTTTCCTGAGATAGCTAAGATGGAGAAAAAATATGTACAAGTTATAGGATTCTCATACATGCTCTTTTGCAATGAAACTCCTTTCCTTTGGAAAGAAGAATAATGCAACAGAATGAAGAGAATAACCCTTCATTTGCCCTTTGTAAGTAGAGTTATTAAAGTTCATGACACTGCTTCTTGACTGATTTTGCTCAATGTGATCCCGACTTTTGGAAGCCAGCTGATTTCAGTAAACCCTTCTAATTCATACTAATCTTTCAGTTTATGTTTAAACATAAAGGTTCCCCTTGAACGTAAGTGCTAGTCATTTCCAACTCTAGGAGGTGGTGCTCATCTCCATTTCAAAGCCAAAGAGCCAGCACTGTCCAAAGACATCTCCATGGTCATGTTGCCAGCATGACTAAACACTGAGGGCACGTGGAACGCTGTTACTTTCCCACCAAAGTGGTCCTTAGTTTTCTACTTGCATTGATACAACGGTTTGGTTGGCAGAAGCTGCGGCATGTAATGGGAACACACTCCATTATGTGGTGCTAGTGATTCAAACCGCCAAAGTGCCAACATTTCAGATTGACAAGCTCAGTGTCTTAGCCACTGAGCCAACACGTCCCTTTATATATTGCCTCTAATTTATATATTCCCCTGATTAATCTTTTGGTTTATGTTTAGACAGTGCCTTATTCAAGATGTACAGAAAGTTGCTCCCTGGGTTATGCCAAGCTTGTGAGAGAGGGAGCCCCAGTTTGTTGCTACGACTGTTCTCTTTGTATGGAAGGAACATTCTCTGGGCAAGAAGGTACAGTAAGTGGCTTCAAAAACAACAAAAAATCAGTAGACAATCAAAATTCTCTATTGCTTTTTTGGGGTATTTAATCAAGAAGCAAGAAAAAACATTACACATCTTGAAGGCATCCACAAACATTTCAAAGATTGGGCCCTATCACCGAATTTTTTATGATGATGCAAGCATTAAAATAAATAATGAAAGGTTACTGCTTTCTATTGAGGTGTTACTTTCTTGCTTGGTTTTGGTAAAGAGGACAAGTTTTGAGAGCTGATAATCACATTCATCTTCAGCCTTTTAAAAGGCTGTTGGTTATTTTAACTAATATTGTGTCACATGAATATCCCTGGGCAGAAATATTACATTATTCCTTGAAAATGAAATAATTGATTTCTGATGAGATTTTCATGCTCCTATAGCAGCAGAAATAGATACACACTAACATATTTGTTTTTCAGATGCAGCCCATTGTGACAAGTGCCCAGATGACCAGTATTCCAATAAGAAGAGAGATCATTGTGTCCCCAAAAGTATAAGCTTCTTATCCTATGAAGAATCATTAGGACTAATCCTGGCTTTCTTTGCCATTGCTTTGTCCCTAATCACTGCCTTTATTCTGGGAATCTTCATTAAATACCGAGACACTCCCATAGTCAGAGCCAACAACTGTGAACTCACCTATGTCCTCCTGGTTTCACTCCAATTTTCTTTCTTGACCTCCCTTCTATTCATCGGCCGCCCCATGAAAATGACCTGTTTCCTTCGACAAACCATTTTCAGTATTGTTTTTTCTGTTGCTGTGTCTTCTTTGTTGGCCAAGACTATAATGGTGGTGGTAGCTTTCCTGGCTACAAAGCCAGGAAGCAGGATGAGGAAATGGCTGCGGAAGAGTCTGGCCCACTTAATTGTTTTATCCTGCTCTGGTATTCAAGGAGGCATCTGTATGACATGGCTGGGAATCTTTCCCCCATTCCCAGATTCTGACTTTCATGCCCAGCCAGAACACATCCTGCTGCAGTGCAACGAAGTTTCAGTGGCCATGTTCTATACTGCCCTTGGCTACATGGGTTTTCTGGCTGCCATCTGTTTCTTGGTGGCATTTCTGGCTCGAAATTTGCCAGGGACCTTCAATGAAGCCAAACTGATCAACTTCAGCATGTTGGTTTTTTGTAGTGTTTGGATCTCCTTTGTCCCCACCTACCTGAGCACCAAAGGGAAATACATGGTAGCCGTGCAGATCTTCTCCATCCTGGCCTCCAGCCTGGGTTTACTGGGCTGCATTTTCATCCCCAAATGCTACATTGTTACCCTGAGACCTGACATGAACACCAAGGAACATCTGATGATGAAAACTCATTAAGGCTCCTTACGTTGCTGTTTATTTTTGTTCAGTTTAAAATCACATACCTTGAAGTAATCTTGTATGAATTATCGCTTATCTTTCTTGATGTGAATTTTGAATTATAATAATTGAGTAATAAAGTTACTAAAACAATTCAAACTATTTCAATTAATCATAACCGTCAATAACATTTCTGAAACCAGCCCAGATAAACTGTTACTAGAGATGTTCTAATATGGTTTTAGACTAAATTAAGGACTATGGCTAATGATGTTTGTTTTTGTTGCTGTATAGGGTGGTGTTATATTTCATTTTCCAGGATGATGTTCTGACTATTAAAAAAAACAATTAATTTCAAATATATATTTGATTGGTCTCTTTTGGCTGGATAATGTAAGATCACTCATAGATAGATAAATGAGTTAGATAGATGGGAGAGGTTGAGAAACAGGGAAACAGCTAACATTGTATACATAAAGAGTCAGCTAATATCACCATTTCATTAGAAGTCAGTAACAAGCTAGATTAATGCACCGGGGAATTTTGACAAGATGTTCTTTGTAACCATGAAGACTGATAGTCTTCCACATTTGAAAGATAGAAGACATTTAACAGGGGCCTCCAATAGGTTGCTCACTATATCATGATCTGGAATTGACTGTTCTGGAGTATCTAATCTTCTTTGACAAAGATGGCCTCATCCACAACATACAGAATAAGAAGGAAGTATAATGGCCCATTGCCTACTTCAAGAACATTGAACTGCTTCCCTACATTTTGAGCTTTAGAATCTCAAGAATAAGTTTGCAGACTAAAAAACAATCAAACTTCCCTGAATTGTTCCTTTCTCGATTCTCAAATTAGGATTATTCTCCTGAGTCAAATGAAACTCTTTTCTTCAGCTGCCCATTTTTGTGCCAATTTTCATTCCCAATTCCCCTTCTCATTTTTAAAATTACGATTATTTATTCTACTTTGGGATTTCCATCACCACAATTGGTTGCTAATCAATATGAAAATCAATGGGATAGACAGCACCTGATCATCTGATTTGTAACAGCCTCCTTCAGTGATGAGGGCAGAGGTGTGGGTAAAGCTGGGCAAATACTGTAGCAGTCTAAAAATTGGAAGATAAAACTTCCTAATCTGGGGACAAACTGGACCTTCCTCATTGTCATTGTGGTCTTCTGTGATCTCTGAGATTTAACTCTATGCTGAAAAAAGAACTATAGGAGGGATCTCCTGCAGTATATGTCAAATGTTGCTGCTGCTGCATGTACAGCTTTTTCTGCTTCAGCTTCTGTCTGAAATTCCCTGTGCCAGTATGCTGATGAAATGTCCATTTGCGGTGATAATAGAAGAAAAGGAATGGTTCCATTACTACAAATCAGGAGACTACTGGATTACTGGAATAATGTCTGGAGTCGCAGGTCGATTGTATCAATTTTCATTCTCCAAGCCTCCAACACACCAATTGAGAAAAAAAAGTGATCTAATGTCTCCACAGTCCTTCTTTTCCTTAGATTAGACATACCAAATTCCTGTGTGTTCTTCGTATGTTTTCGCCTCCAGCCTCCTAATCATTTCTTGTTACTCATCTTTGCAATCTTTCCAGAGTTTCAATAACCTTTTTATTATTGTATTGATGACCAGAATTGGATGGGGTATTGTAAATATGGTCTTACTAAAGCTTTGTAAAGTGATATTAAAACTTCATGTGATCTTGATTCTATCCTTCTGTTAATGCAGCCCAGGATTGCAGTGGCATTTTTGTCTGCTGCCATACATTGTTGGCTCATATTTAAGTGATAGTCCACTAGGACGCCAAGATCCTTCTCACAGCTACTGGTATTAAGCCAAGTTTCACATAGTCTCTAACCTATACTAATTGTTTTTCTTGCCTCAGTGGAAAACCTAACTTTTATCTATGCCAAATTTCATTTTGTTAGGTAGGAGCCCATGTTCAATTTGCCACGATTTTTTTGGATCTTGGCTTGTCTTCTGGGGTGTTGCCTATTCCTGTCAACTTACTGTTGCTGGCAAACATGATGAGTTCCCCTTCAATTCCCTCACCTAGATTTTTTTTTTGAAGAAACTGAAGAGTGCTGGGCCTAAAGTGGAAGTATGGGATACCCCATTGCTTATTTCCCTCCATATAGACAAGAATCCTCAGAGGATTACATGTTGAATATAATTTGTCAGCCAGTTACAAAGCCACCTGATGGTGGTGTTATCTATTCCATGTTTTCAAGAATGTGAGATCAATATTGAACAAAGCTGTAAATTCCTGGAGAATGAGTGAAAGAAGCTTCCCAGGAAATCTCTTTCAGACTGTAGTGATGATTTGAAGAGGTTCAATTATTCAGAGTACCTCCAATCCAGAATAAGAGCAAGAAAATCATTGAATTAAAGCTCAAATAGTAATAGTTTTTTCTGTGTTCCTGCAGCTCCATAGGTTCCTGAGAAACTTCCAACATCATAATATTTCCAGAGATGGGATTTCTTTTGATGAAAATGGAGTTCCTGTTGGTGACTTTGATATCATGCACTGGACATCAGTTTGGAACAAATCAGATGAGGGAGTGAAAATTTGGAGTGTAGAAAGCAAAGCCTCCTCGGAAGTCAAGATTTCTGTCAATCAAAGTGCCATCCAATGGCCAACTTTATTTAACAAAGTAGTTGAGAGTGCCTGAATTTTGCTCTTCTATTTAATCCTTATATGTGTAAATTTTCTGCTCAGAAATAATTTTTATTGAGACGAATTGAGATAACTTCCAACTAAGAGATCTTAAAACCTCATTAATTTATTGGACATCATTTTACTTTAGAGGTCTTACAATAATCTGTCACAGACTGGAACTTACTGCATTATATTGTGGAATTTGCAATCTACATTATTGAATTGGAATATGTTGCTATAATTTATAATACATGAAATTATCTTGTTTTCAGTAACAGAAAATCCAGAATGCCTATAGAGATTCTCAGTCATCCAGGTTATGGTTGTGCCAAATGTGTTTTTTCAGAAGGCATCTGGATTTTGTATTCCCTTGAAGATGTTTCACTTCTCATCCAAGGAGCTTCTTTAGTTCTGACTGAATGGTGGAGGATGGAAGGATTTGGAACTGCTGAAAAGACTGTGTTGTAAACAGGATATAGAATCAGTAATTACAGGAAAGTTCCATATCTATTTGCACTATTCACGTGACCCTGAGGACACAGATAAATTCCAAGAGGCCTCAACAACTTTCAGAAAGACTGCTAACGACAAGATGACTGCAAGTAATATAAATCTTTCCATGCTCCACCATTCAGTCAGAACTGAAGAAGCTTCTGGAATGAGAAGTGAAACATCTTCAAAGGAAAACATAGATCTTTTGAAAAAGCACCTTTGGGAGAAATTCCAGAATAGGAAGGTGTTCTGTCGCCCCTTCCCTTTTCTTCAAAAAGGCAAGAGATTACTCACAAACAAGAACAGACAAGCTGACGTGAACTTCACCAAAGAAGTAATTTAGTAATTTATAAAAGTCTTGGAAAGCTATTGCGTCCTGCCTGTCAATTCCAAACTGGCAGCAATTTCCAAAACAAAGTCTTTACTCACAGAGATAACGAAAAAAGCAGTTCAACAAGCACATGCTCTTGTAACACAGTCACGAACCAAATCCAAATGCAGTTAAACTTTGTCCCATTCGAAACCTGAAGAGAAAGCACACCCACTTTTATCCCCTGTGGGGTGTGGCTCCATGACTCAGCTTATTCCTTGTTCCACCCACGCCTCCTCCATTGCTGCTCATGTATCTCCCTTCTAGGTTGCCTGGGATCGAGCCAAACCTCCTCCTCTTCTATCCTGGACTGCTCTGTCATGCGTTCTTCTGGAATCAACTCTGGCTCTTCCTCCCGGTTGTCAGAAGGAACCTGAAGCATTACCAGGGAGGGAGACATTGGCAGGGAGGAAGGTCCTGGGGAGGGAGGCCTTGCCAGTTCCTCCCTCTCATCTTCCAGATCGTCTTCTTCTTCTGATAATATAGACTCAGAAGACGGGGCCACAACAGGAAAGGTATAGTCCACTGAATTGCATAAGAAGAAGATATCATTAAGAATGTGGTAAGGGAAATGAGTATAGCTTAAAAAATGTCATTTACATATGATGATACAATGACCAGTTGTAGGACATAAAGATAGGGACTCTAGAGAAAGCTAGATTTTGGAAGTTTCTTGAGAAAGCTAAGATGGAGAAAAAATATATACAAGTTATAGCATTCTCATACATGCTGTAAGGAGAAACATCTTTTGCAATGGAACTTCTTTCCTTTGGAAAGAAGAATAATGCAACAGAATGAAGAGAATGACCCTTCATTTGACCTTTGCAAGTAGAGTAATTAAAGTTCATGACACTACTTCTTGACTGATTTTGCTCAATGTGATCCTGACTTTTGGAATCCAGTTTATTTATTTATTTATTTATAAAATTTTTATACCGCCCTTCTCCCTAGGGACTCAGGGCGGTGTACAGCCAATCCAAACCCCGACAATGATACAAAAGTTAAAAAGAAATTAAATTGAATATTTGGCCGAATATAAAAAGCCCACCCCACCCCCTTAAAACCCCCAAATTAAAATTACTAAAAAGCAATGGAGACAAATTAAAACCCTCTCTCAGCCCAGGCCGGCCTGCTCGAAAAGCCAGGTCTTCAGCGCGCGCCTGAAGGACCTCAGGTCCATGCCGGTACGCAGTTCCGGTGGCAGAGTATTCCAGAGGGCAGGGGCCGCCACAGAGAAGGCCCTACCCCTCGGGACAGCCAGGCGACACATGGCAGCCGACGGAACCCGGAGAAGGCCCTCCCTGTGTGCACGCACTGGCCTGCTGGAGATCACCGGTAGGATGCGGTCCTGTAGGTAACCTGGCCCAATGCCATGGATCGCCCTAAAGGTCAGAACCAGAACCTTAAAGCGAACCCGGAGAGCCACCGGCAGCCAATGCAGCTCACGCAGGAGAGGCGTCACGTGGGCGCTACGTGACGCCCCCATGATCACCCGCGCGGCCGTATTCTGCACCAGTTGGAGTCTCCGGGTGCTCCCCGCAGGGAGCCCCATGTAGAGGGCATTACAATAGTCCAGGCGAGAGGTGACAAGGGCCTGAGTGACCGTGCGCAGGGCGTCCCGATCCAGAAAGGGCCGCAACCGGTAGATCCGACGGATCTGATGAAATGCCCCCCTGGAGACGGCCGCGACATGGTGTTCAAGCGACAGCCACACATCCAGGAGGACTCCCAGATTGCGAGCCCTCTCTGTGGGGGGCAAAATTTCCCCCCCAATAGCCAGCGACGGAGTCAACTGGCTATATCGGGGCACCGGGAACCACAGCCACTCGGTCTTGGATGGGTTGAGCCGGAGCCTGTTCCCGCCCATCCAATCCCGCACGGCCTCCAGGCACCTGGACATAGCCCCCACAGCATCGTTGGGGTGGTCCGGGGTGGAGATGTATAACTGAGTGTCATCTGCATACAGATGACACTTCACCCCAAGACCACGGATGATCTCGCCCAGCGGTTTCATATAGATGTTGAACAAGAGAGGGGAGAGAACCGACCCCTGAGGCACCCCACAAACCAGGGGCCTAGAGGTGGACCTCTCCCCTCCCGCCAACACAAATTGCGAACGGTCGGAGAGGAAGGAGGAGAACCATCGAAAGACGGTTCCCCCAATTCCCAACCCCTCCAACCGTCGCAACAGGATACTATGGTCGATAGTATCGAAAGCCGCCGAGAGATCTAATAGGACCAAGACAGAGGAGAACCCTCTGTCACGAGCCCTCCAGAGATCATCAACCAACGCGACCAATGCCGTCTCAGTGCTATGCCCAGGCCTGAAGCCCGATTGGAACGGATCGAGGTAAGTTGTTTCCTCCAGGTACTGAGGAAGCTGACGTGCCACCACACTCTCAACAACCTTCGCCACAAAGGGAAGGTTGGAGACTGGACGGAAGTTATTTAAAACAGCTGGATCCAGGGAAGGCTTCTTGAGGAGGGGCCGCACCACCGCCATCTTCAGGGCGGTCGGGAGCGACCCCTCTCTCAGAGAAGCGTTGATAATCCCCTGGAGCCAGCCTCGTGTCGTCTCCCTGGCGGCCGAAACCAGCCAGGAAGGGCACGGCTCCAATAAACAGGTGGTGGCATTCAGACCCCCCAGCAACCTGTCCACACCCTCGGCGGTCACAGGATCGAACTCCCCCCAGATAACATTCACAAGACCTGCCCCGGACACCTCCCCCGGGACCATCCAATTGGAGTTAAGCCCCTCCCGGATCTGAGCGATTTTGTCATGCAGGAATCGAGAAAACTCCTCTGCTCTACCCTGCAAGAGGTCATCCCACGCTCTCGGTTCAAGTAGAGAGCGGGTCACTCTAAACAGGGCGGCAGGCCGATTTCCTGCCGACGCAATAAGTTGATTTCAGAAAACCCTTCTAATTCATACTAATCTTTCAGTTTATGTTTAAATGTAAAGTTTCCCCTTGAATATACATGCTAGTCATTTCCAGCTCTAGGAGGTGGTGCTCATCTCTATTTCAAAGCCAAAGAGCCAGCACTGTCCAAAGACATCTCCGTGATCTTGTCACCAGCATGACTAAAAACTGAGGGCACGTGGAATGCTGTTACTTTCCCATTAAAGTGGTCCTTAGTTTTCCACTTGCATTTTTACATGGTTTCGAACTGTTTGGTTGGCAGAAGCTGGGACAAGAAATGGGAGCTCGCTCCATTATTTGGTGCTAGAGATTCAAACCGCCAAATTGCCAACATTTCTGATTAACAAGCTCAGTGTCTTAGCCACTGAGCCACCATGTCCATTTATATATTTCTTCTAATTTATATATTGCCCTGATTAATCTTTCGGTTTATGTTTAGACGGTGCCTTATTCAAGATGTTCAGAAAGCTGCTCCCCGACTTATGCCAAGCTTGTGAGAGAGGGAGCCCCAGTTTGCTGCTATGACTGTTCTCTGTGTATGGAAGGAACATTCTCTGGGCAAGAAGGTACAGTAGGGGGCTTCAAAAACAACAAAAAATCAGTAGACAATCAAAATTCTCTATTGCTTTTTTGCGGTATTTGATCAAGAAGCAAGAAAAAACATTACACATCTTGAAGGCATCCAGAAAAATTTCAAAGATTGGGCACTATCAGCAATTTTTTTTGATGATTGAAGCACTAAAATACATAATGAAAGGTTGCTGCTTTCAATTGAGATGTTACTTTCTTGCTTGGTTTTGGTAAAGATGACAAGTTTTAATAGCTGATAATCACATTCATCTTCAGCCTTTTAAAAGGCTGTTGGTTATTTTAACTAATGTTGTATCATATGAATAACTCTGGGCAAAAATATTATGTTATACCTTGAAAATGAAATAATTGATTTCTGATGAGATTTTCATGCTCCTAAAGCAGCAGAAATAGATGCACACTAACGAATTTGTTTTTCAGATGCAGCCCATTGTGAAAAGTGTCCAGATGACCAGTATTCCAATAAGAAGAGAGATCAGTGTCCCCCCAAACGTTTAAGCTTCTTATCCTATGAAGAATTGTTGGGACTCATCCTGGCTTTCTTTGCCATTGCTTTGTCCCTAATCACTGCCTTTATTCTGGGAATCTTCATTAAATACTGAGACACTCCCATAGTCAAAGCCAACAACCGTGAACTCACCTATGTCCTCCTGGTTTCACTCCAATTTTCTTTCTTGACCTCCCTTCTATTCATCGGCCGCCCCATGAAAATGACCTGTCTCCTTCGACAAACCATTTTCAGTATTGTTTTCTCTATTGCTGTGTCTTCTTTGCTGGCCAAGACTGTAATGGTGGTGGTGGCCTTCCTGGCTACAAAGCCAGGAAGCAGGATGAGGCAATGGCTGCAGAAGAGTCTGGCCTACTCGATTGTTTTATCCTGCTCTGGTATTCAAGGAGCGATCTGTATGATGTGGCTGTGAATCTGTCCCCCATTCCCAGATTCTGACTTTCATTCCCAGCCAGAACACATCTTGCTGCATGCAATGAAGATTCAGTTGCCATGTTCTACACTGCCCTTGGCTACATGGGTTTTCTGGCTGCCATCTGTTTCTTGGTGGCATTTCTGGCTCGAAATCTGCTGGGGACCTTCAATGAAGCCAAACTGATCACCTTCAGCATGTTGGTTTTTTGTAGTGTTTGGATCTCCTTTGTCCCCACCTACCTGAGCACCAAAGGGAAATACATGGTAGCTGTGCAGATCTTCTCCATCCTGGCCTCCAGCCTGGGTTTACTGGGCTGCATTTTCATCCCCAAATGCTACATTATTACACTGAGACCTGACATGAACACCAAGGAACATCTGATGATGAAAACTCATTAAGGCTCCTTACGTTGGTGTTTATTTTTGTTCAGTTTACATGCAGTGTAAAATCACATGCCTTGAAGTAATCTTTTATGTATTATTGATTATCTTTCTTTATTCCATGTGAATTTTGAATTATAATAATTGAGTAATAAAGTTACTAAAACAATTCAAACTATTTCAATTAATCATAACCAGCCCAGATAAACTGTTACTAGAGATGTTCTGATATGGTTTTAGACTAAATTAAGGACTATGGCTAATGATATTTGTTTTTGTTGCTGTATAGGTTGGTGTTATATGTCATTTTCTGGGATGATGATCTGACTATTAAAAAAACAATTAATTTCAAATATATATTTGATTGGTCTCTTCTGACTGGATAATGTAAGATCGCTCATAGATAGATAAATGAGTTAGACTGATGGGAGAGGTTGAGAAACAGAGAGACAGCTAACATTTTATATATATTCCTATGAAAGATATAGCAAATATAACCATTCATTAAGACAAGCTAGATTAATGCACCAGGGAATTTTGACTAGATTTTCTTTGTAACCATGAAGACTGATAGTCTTCCGTATTTTGAAAGATAGAAGACATTTAACAGGGACCTCCAATAAGTTGTACACTATATCATGATCTGGAATTAACCGTTCTGGAGTATCTAACTTTCATTGAGAAAGATGGCCTCATCCACATCAGACAGAATATGAAGGAAGTATAATGGCCCATTGCCTCGTTTAAGAACATTGAACTATTTCCCTACATTTTAAGCTTTAGAATCTCAAGAATAAGTTTGCAGACTAAAAAACAATCATACTTCCCTGAATTGTTCCTTTCTTGATTCTCAAATTAGGATTATTCTCCTGAGTCAAACGAAACTCTTTTCTCCAGCTGCCCACCTTTGTGTCAATTGTCATTCCCAATTCCCCTTTTCATTTTAAAAATTATGATTATTTATTCTACTTTGGGATTTCCATCACCACAATTGTTTGCTAATCAATGTGACAAACAATGGGATAGACAGCACCTGATAATCTGATTTGTAACAGCCTCCTTCAGCAGAGGTTGGGGTAATGCTGGGCAAATACTGTAGCAGTCTAAAATTTTGAAGATAGAACTTCCTAATCTAGGTGCAAACTCGACCTTCTTTACTGTCATTGTGGTCTTTTGTGATCTCTGAGATTTAACTCTGTGCTGAAGAAAGAACTATAGGAAGGATCTCCTACAGAATATGTCAAATGTTGCTGCTGCTGCATGTACAGCTTTTTTTGCTTCAGCTTCTGTCTCAAATTCCCTGTACCAGTATGCTGATGAAATGTTCATTTGAGGTGATAATAGAAGAAAAGGAATGGTTCCATTACTACAAACCAGGAGACTACTGGATTGCTGGAATAATGTCTGGAATCTTAGCTCGATTGTACCAATTTTCATTCTCCAAACCTCCAACCCACCAACTGAAAAGGTAATTTATTTATTTATTTATTTATTTATTCCATTTATATACCGCCCTTCTCCCGAGGGACTCAGGGCGGTGAACAGCTCATCTAAAAACCCCACAAAGAATACAAAAGTTAAAAAATATTAAATTTCAATCGGCTGCTTGATAAAACCAACAAAACCCCACCCCCCGCCCTTAAAACCCAATTTAGAATTAAATATGGAGACCAAATTAAAACCATTATCTCAGCCCAGGCCGGCCTGCTCAAAGAGCCAGGTCTTCAACGCGCGCCTGAAGGCCCTCAGGTCCGTGCTGGTACGGAGCTCCGGTGGCAGAGCATTCCAGAGGGCGGGGGCACCCATAGAGAAGGCCCTACTCCTTGGCGCCGCCAGACGACACATAGCGGCCGACGGCACCCGGAGCAGACCCTCTCTGTGGGAACGCACCGGCCTGTTGGAGAACGCTGGCAGAATGCGGTCCTGAAGGTAACCTGGTCCCATGCCATGGGTCGCCCTAAAGGTCAAAACTAGAACCTTAAAGCGAACCTGGAGAGCCACCGGTAACCAATGCAGCTCGCGCAGGAGAGGCGTCACATGGGCGCTACGTGACGCCCCCATGATCACCCAATTGTCAGCACGTCCAGGCTTCTGGTAATTGATTTTACGTTCTCCAATTTTTTTTCTAAAAAAAATTTCATTTCTCTTATTTCTCACCTTGAGGAAGACAAATCATTATTGCTCATCCCAATTTCCTTTCGATCAAGAGTCTTCAAACTTGACAGCTTTAAGACTTGTGGAGTTCAGCACCCAGATTTCCTCATCTAGCTCAGGAATTCTGGGAGCTGTAGTCCACAAATCTTAAGCTTGCTAAGTATGAAAACCCTTGCTTTAGAGCAAAGACTCCTGGGGAACTTGATGATTTTGTATAACCTAAGTTTGCAAAGTTCTTTTTAAGTTCTTCCACAAGTGTCAGCCGCAACACAGGGCAATACTGGACATTGCCAACACTGTCCCACGATTAATCTTGCCTGGATGGGTTCTGCCTACTTTCAAAATGATTACCTTGGGATTGTGGAGTCAGCAACTTATTTATTTGTATTTATCTTATTTATTTATTAACAATAGTGAAACAGTAATAAACTGATTGAATGAACACCTTTAGACAGAGTGAGATCTCTTGTATTTTCTCCCCACTGTTTCTTCCCCTTCTTTACATTTATTCTATAATTCCTACCACTCTCTCCACTCTTTCTTTCCATCCTTTAACACTTTTGTGGCTTCCATGTTCCTTTTGGTTTGAATAAGAAGGATAACTTTAAAAACCAAATTCGAGGAGGGGAGAGACTTTATGTGATTGTTAGGTTTCTTTAAGAATCCAGAAGATTTGGTTTACCATATATGGTTGTAAGTCATAATGACTCATCATTTTACTGAAGCCAGGATACTGATTGGCTGCAAGAAGCAGGCTTACTATAAAGCAGGAAGACAGAGAGCGCATCTCCCTCTCATCTCTCTCCATTGATGTGTTTGAGCTACGGTGTTGCTGTTTTGCCTGCTGACTATGATGGTTAGTTTTCTACTGTATTAACTGATGAACTGTGTATGAATATGGGACTGAATCTTGGACCGTGCCTATATCCTGTATATAAAACCTTTACTTTAATACCCTTTAACTTCTGTGGTTGTGTGACTTTGTGTTCATTGCTACAACTTTGCAAACTGCCTTCATTTGCTGCATACTCCTTGTTACCAAGGAAGCTCTACTAATACTAATCAACTTAATGTTTAGTCAAGAGGAATCAGATTAACTGTAGTTAACTGCAGAATATAGGACAATAACTCTAAAGCCATGAATATTCTGCAGCAAATCTCTAGGTTTAAAAAAAGTATAATAGGAAGAAATGATATAATATAATCACAACGTATACAATGTACACTTGGTAAAGGTAAAGGTTCCCCTCGCACATATGTGCTAGTTGTTTCTGTCTCTAGCGGACATTGTTCATCTCCATTACAAAGCCAAAGAGCCAGTGCTGTCCGAAGACGTCTCCATGGTCATGTGGCTGGCATGACTAAATGTTAAAGGCTCATGGAACGCTCTTACCTTCCCACCAAAGGTGGTCCCTATTTTTCTACTTGGATTGTTACATGCTTTCAAACTGCAGGGTTGGCAGAAGCTGGGGCAAGTAACAGTAGCTCATTCCATTATGTGGTGCTCGGGATTGAGGTGGTTCCACGTTCCCTCAGTGTTTAGTCATGCTGGCAACATGACCACAGAGATGTCTTGGACAGTGCTGGGTCTTTGGCTTTGAAATGGAGATCAGCACCACCTCCTAGAGCATCCCTATACACTTGGTAGCATTCCTTATTAACATTCTGGAGGAGTGGGAAGATACAGATTTCTCCCTCCCGCCCCCCCAAGCATTGGGCTAGGAATGGGGGTTGTGAGCTGTGAGCATATGTAATCTGGTGCCTGGGGATAAGGGTATGATTTTAATTACATTTTATGGATTGTTGTGAATTGATATGAGTAATATATTAGCTTTGTAAATAGGTAAGTCAATAAAATAAATGCTTTGGATTTGCAAAAGTTTATTCTAAGCAGAATAAACAATAGTAATATTACAATAGTAAGAAACCTTCACACTTTCTTTTTGAGTAAAAAGCTACTATTGTAACTGTTTTCCTTACCTGGCTACTGAACTATAAGAATAAGTATCCTCATTTTTCCCTCCCAAGTAATAATTTGGAGAAATTTATAGGCAGAATCAGTTCTGGTGATTTTGATAGGATTCCATTCATCTGGTCATAACAAGCTTGCTATCTCTCTCTGATAGTTCTTTTGCCAAGAAGCTCCTAGTGTTTCTTCTCATAGAAATTTCAAAAATGTCTTATCACCTATGAAGTCCAAATAAATGGAATAATTTAATTAAATAATGAGTTTCTGATATCTTTTTGGCATTGCATTATATAGATATAAAGCTACAGTAAATATGACATGCTTTCATGAAAATTCAAACTGAAAGTTTATTTATTTATTTATTGGAATTTGTCAAACAAAAATGAAAACAAGAATAAGAGAATAAAAAATACAATGACAGGGACCTTAGTGCACTTATGCATGCTCCCCTCTACTGACCATTTAAGTATAATTTAAGGTCAATGGAAGTTAATTTGTGATTGAAACTGAAAATTTGTAGCTGAGACAACCAAATCATGTAGGGCATTCCAGACTTTGACAACTCTATTACAGGAATCATATTTCTTTACAGTCAAGTTTAAAATGATTTACGTTGAGTTTAAATTGGTTGTTCACGTGCCTATTATTGAGATTAGAAAAAGTTGGTTAGAAGTAAAACATTACTACATATAATTTTTGTATGGAATACTTAGGTCGGACCACAAACAATGCAGTTTTAAGTTATCCAAATAGAGAATTTTGAGCCTAGTAGCAAAAGGTATTCTATTGTGTACAGAAGAGTGCAAGATTTTTCTCGTGTAATACTTCAGAACCTGTTCGATTGTAGTGAAGACAGATATATGGTGGGGATTTCAAACAAACAATACTCTAAGATTAGTCTAACATAAGTTTTATAAGCACTAATTAGCAATACAATGTTTCCAGAAAAAAAGCTTCACAAAATTAAGTTTACAACTCTTACTGTTGTTGTTTTTTTGCAATGCTGTTAAAGTGAGCTTTGGAGCATAAATCATCAGAGATACATACACGTAGGTCCTTAACAAGGTGAGGGTCATCTGCTAGATCAATGCCACCTAGCTTATACTTGACATTCTAATTACGTTTACCAATATGTAAGACAGAGAATTTATTAATCGAAATTTGAAGTTGCCAGATAAATGACCATTCAGAAACAGAGTTGTGATCACTTTGCGCAACAGAATTATCTGTAGAATAGAATAATTTTATTTCATTGGCAAAAAGAACGCAATTGCTTTTAAACTGATCATATAAATCATTAATACAGAGCAAAACAAGAGGATGAAATTTCTTATGTTGCAGTGAGAACACCTTCTACCACATTCTGCCCTTCTTGTTGGCTGTTCATGAAGTCAACCAGAATTCAAGGCTCTTACCCAACATCACCCTGGGCTACAACATCTATCAGAACTTTTTCAATGCAAGAATGACATATGAGGCCATACTAGACGTGATGTCTATGGGACAGGAGAATGTCCCAAACTACAGATGTGGAAGACAGAAGAACCTGCTGGCGATACTTGAAGAGATGGATTCTGAACTCTTTGATCACATTTCCAATGTCTTGCGCATCTATAAAATTCCACAGGTATAAAGCCAAATGAAATTAATTTCATGTTGTAAATTGTTCAGATTTGCCTAGAAGGCAGCACTTGTATATATTTCTCCAAATAAATTGAAAGTCAGAGAGTAAATATTAGAAGAGCTGAAATAATTTTTAATTCACAAAGTGTGTGTGTGTGTGTGTGTGTGTATGCATACATATGTATATAAGGTAAACATAAAGATTCCTCTAGCACATACGTGCTAGTCATTTCCGGGTCTAGGGGGCAGTGCTCTTCTCCATTTGAACGCGGAAGAGCCAACACTGTCCAAAGACTTCTCCATGGTCATGTGGCCAGCGTGACTAAATGCTGAAGGCGCATGGAACACTGTTGCCTTCCCACCAAATTGGTCCCTATTTTTCTACTTACATTTTTACATGCTTTCGTACTGCTGGGTTTGCAGAAGTTGGAACAAGTAATGGGAGCTTACTCCTTTACGCGGTGGTAGGGATTCTAACCGCTGATCTGCTGACCTTGCTGATCAACAAGCTCAGCTTCTTAGCCACTGAGCCATCACGTCCCCACCTATGTGTGTGTATGTATGTGTGTATACACATACATGTACATAAATGCTACACAAACACACACACACACATATATATACAGACACACACATACATATGTGTGTGTATTAATTTTATATGTATATGTGTGTATATTTATTGTATATGTATATGTGTATACATGTGTATATATATATATATATGTGTCTGTGTGTCTCTATATATGCATATGCATTATATATGTGTGTGTGTATATATATTCGTAATTCAAGAATCCGTTTGATTGAATCACATTAAATAAGCATGATCCCTCTCTGATTTTCCCAATGCATTTGCTAATCGAATGCACAGTTCGTTAAATACACATGAGGGATCTCAGGGTGGGGAAGGCCATGCAGAGCCTAGTGTTGGAAGAGGTCACTCAAAGTCTTCCCTGATACCTCATACTCACTTACAATCTCTTGGACCCCCATAGTTCTTTCCTCCCACATCCTGCCCTGGGTCTCCTTTGCTTTGTTAGCCTCCTGGATCCACTTCCTTTCTACACCCCATTTCCCATGAATTGCTTATTTTTTGGAAGATCTGCAGAGCTCCAGAAGAGGCTGGCCCACTGGAAGAGAAGCTGAAGTGTTTTATTCAAATGATGGTGAACCTATAAGAATGTAAAATCTAAGGAAAACATTTTCTCCAGCTTCTGGGTAAAAGACTTTGGCTTCGGGCCATGTGGCCAGCAGACCTCTGGTAGTAGGAAAGGCCTGGGTGCGACCATTGGGAATTTTGAAAATATTGACTTTTGAAAAGCAAGACTTTGTCATAGAACATACGAGGGTTGGATCAGTGACTTTTAAACATTTTGAAAATTTAGTGACCAATACAAAAAAGATTTTTTTCCACAGAATCATAGAATAAAAAGTCAACTCCTTACATAAAGAAGGAAAGGTCAGACCACTACAGAGAAATTGCTGTCCTATTTTTCCTTGAAAATATCCAGCAATGGAGCTCCAGGAGACAGACTGTTCCAACTCTTAATAACTCTCACAGTGAGGAATTCCTCATTTTTGAAATCTTGAGACTGAAGTAAAAAATTCAAAAGAAAGATATGAAGAAAAAAACGAATAGGTCGAGATAGCTAGAGGGCACCTCCAGAAAGCAGCTTTACATACTTTCTCTAGTGTACAAGACAGAATAAAATATGTCATAATATTATTTCATAGTTTGAACTGGAACTTGGCACAATGCCAGTTGTCTTGGGGTTTTTGCATTTCAAATGTCTGAAATAAATCCAGTCAATTAAAGAGCTCATATAGAAATGTTTGAAATTTATTTATTTATTTATTTATTTATTTATTTATTTATTTATTTATTTATTTATTCATTCATTCATTCATTCATTCATTCATTTATTTAACTTTTATACCATCCCCTCTCCCAAATAGGGACTCGGGGCGGTGAACAGCCATAATAAAACAATACAGTCCATAAAATTTAAAATAGAATTAAAAATTATTAAATTAGTGGCTGAATTTGAAAATAAAAACCAATAAAAACCTGATAAAAGTTTAAAATTTAAAAAATTAAAACCCTTCTAATGGCACTAGGCCCGACCGGCCTGCTGAAAAAGGTGGGTCTTCAGCGCGTAGGTAGGTAGGTTCGTATCTCCGTAGGTAGCTCATTCCAGAGGGAGGGTGCCCTCACAGAGAAGGCCCGCACCCTCGGAGCCGCCAGCTGGCAGTGCGCTCCCTGTGGGCGCGCACTGGCCGGCGGGAGGCCAATGGAGGCAGTAGGCGGTCCCGTAAGTACCCAGGTCCCAAGCCAATGATATGAAATCAATGATATGAATGAAGACAATGAAATAATATACCAATATTAAACAATTGCTAGGGAGGAGATGTAACAAACAATATTTCAAGCCCAACATATGAAACATAAGCAATAATAATCCATGAGAAGTTGATATGTTTGTCAGTTTAAAAAGCTATTCCATGAGTGTATAGCAGTATTCCAGTATTTGAGAGGCTGCCACAAAGAAGAGGAGGTCAATTTATTTTCCTAAACACCAGAAGGCAGGACAAGAAATAAAGGATGCAAACTAATAAAGGAGGGAAGCAACCTGGAATTAAGGAGAAACTTCCTAACAGTGAGGACAGTTAACCAGTGGAACAGCTTTTCCTTCAGACATTTTGGGTGCTTCATCACTGGGGCTTTTAAAGAAGAATCTTGCAGTCATTTATTTGAAATAGTATTGAGACTCCTGCTTGAGCAGAAGGTTGGATTAGGGTAGGGATATCACTCGTGTTCACTGAGGGCTGCATCAGGGAGGCGTAAAAATGGTGGGTGTGACCAGCATGACATCACTTGTGTCAGGGGGCACCTGTAGTGGCCCAAATGCTATGCCAGAGGAAATTGGCTCCCAAGCTCCATTTTTGGTTGGGACGCCCTCCTGCAACCCTCTGCTAGTGAAAACGGAGCTCGGGAGAGCCATGTGCGGCCCTTTCTAGCTCCATTTTTGCTGGCAGAGGCATTGCAGGCCAGTCCTTAGCTATTTCCAGGGCAGTCATGTAGGCCAGATCTAAATACCCCACAGGAAGAATCCAGCTCCCAGGCCTTGAGTTTGATACTCCTGGACTAGGGTCTCCTGCTTGAGCAGGTGGATGGACAAGCTCTATTCTGAGTAACTAATTGACTGAGTGGATGGGTGATCCACAGAGTTATAATGTGAGCAGAAAGCTCTAAGAGGACCATCAATGAACATTACCCACAGGTAATTCAGAGTTCCATGATGTCAGCGTTCCGACAAATATCCCTAATTAATTCATGAGCCTCAAGCCAAGTTTCAAAAGAAATCCAACTGTTTATTAGGAGCAACATGTTGGCACATTTCCCAAGTGCAGTCAGCTCTGTCCCACATAATTTACTGTTCACCTATGACCCTGTTTCCCCTCTCCTCCCAGGGCATGTCACAAAATCACATTCTCCAACTAAGCATTTTCGCTGGGCTGTGGAAAACATGCCTCTCCGGCTGGGTTTGGTATCTTGAGACACAATCTGGAGAAAGGTATGCATATAATATGCTTCTGATCATAGCAACGAACTGCTCCATCAGATCTAACCCCCTCTTTCTTATGGTATCTCTAGAGCAAGCCACAAATGCTTTATGAGTTGACACATGGTTTCAAAGGGAGCATACAAGACAACAGGAAAGAACATCTGGGGAACTTGCAAAATTCATGCCATTATCATTTGAAACATCTCTCAGGCCCTTAGATTTACCATCTGACTTTCATAATTAAAACTGTCACAAACTACCAATTTTTAGGTTTTGGAAGTTTGGCTCGAGAGTCATTAATTTAATGGGGATAACTGCTGGAATCCTGACACTGACATTAAACCAGTCTCTAAATGTTCATAGGACCTTTCCCCATAGTGAAAGTGATCAACCCTGTTACATTACAACTTAGACTCCCTTGCTTGTTAGGGAAAGTGCATCTGTTTTTTCACAGCAGCCTGTTATAGTTAGCGGTAGGCTCCCAGATAAGGCCAGTAGATTGGACAGCTCCAAAACCAATAGTAGTGCAAGGAGAAACACATTATGAGGTAAAGAATATTCTAGATTTTAGATTACATAGGGGTTGCTTACCGTGCCTAGTGCAATGGAAGGGGTATCCACTATCCGAGACAATCTGGGTCAAGAGCTGGGATGTGAAGGCAGACAGAGTGGTTAAGCAGTTCCATGATAAGTACCCCCAAAAGCTTAAGGGGGTGGAAGGGGAGCTTAGTGTGAACCTCCACTGGATGGAGGGGGAAGTTAATGTGAACTTTGAGTAACCTCTCTATATTTTATTTCTTTGGGGAAGGTCCCCTTTGTTTAAAGGGGGCTGCCTGTCAACCCTGAAGCTGACCTGACTGGGGCCATTTTGATGCTTCAGTGTTGCCACATAAGAGCTGAGGGATAGGGAGGGAAAAATAGAAATAGCTGGGGTTTTGTAGCCAAAACAAAATACTTTCTCCTGAGAACCAAGGACATTCCCACTAATGGCCGGGGGGAGTTTGAGTGAAAAGTGCTGGCCCTAAAATGGAAACTTGGGATACTCCATTGCTTACTTCCCTCCATGTGGATGGGGTTCCCCAAAGGACTACATGTTGAATATAGTTTATCATCCAGTTACAAAGCCACCTGATGGTGGTGTTATCTATTCCATGTTTTCAAGAATGTGAGATCAATATTGAAGAAAGAGCTGTAAATTCCTGGAGAAAAGAAGCGTCCCATGAAATCTCTTTCAGACTGTAGTGATGATTTCAAGAGGTTGAATTATTTAGAATACCTTCAATCCAGAATAAGAGCAAGAAAAACATTGAATAAAGGCTCAAATTGTATATTTTTTTCTATGTCTCTGCAGCTCCATAGTTTCTTGAGGAACTTCCAGCATCACAATATTTCCAGAGATGGGATTTCTTTTGATGAAAATGATTTCTTTTGGTGACTTTGATATCCTGCATTGGACATCAGTTTGGAACAAATCAAATGTGGGGGTGAAAATTGGAAGTGTAGAAAAACAAGCCTCCTCGGATGTCAAGATTTTTGTCAATCAAAGCGCCATCCAATGGCCAACTTTATTTAACAAAGTAGTTGAGGCTGCTTGGATTTTGCTCTTCTATTTATCTCCATATATGTAAATTTTCTGCTCAGAAATAATTCTTTTTGAGAACAATTGATACAACTTCCAACTAAGAGTACTTAAAGCCTCATTATTAGACATCATTTTACTTTACAGATCTTAGAATAATCTATCACAAACTGGAACCTGCTGCATTGTATTGAGGAATTTGCAATCTACATTATTAAACTGGAATATGTTGTCATAATTTATAGTACCTCAAGTTATGTTGTTTTCAGTAAGAGAATGCCCAGAATGCTTATGGAGATTCTCAGTCATCCAGGTCATGGTTGTGTCAAAGGTGTTTTTTCAGAAGGCACCTGGATTTTGTTTTCCTTTGAAGATGTTTCACTTCTCATCCAAGAAGCTTCTTCAGTTCTGACTGAATGGTGGAGGATGGAAGGATTTGGAACTGCTGAAAAGATGTGTTGTAAACAGGATATAAATTCAGCAATTTCAGGAAGGTTCCACATCATTTGCACTATTCACATGACCCTGAGGGCACAGATAAATTCCAAGGGGCCTCAACAACTTTCAGAAAGACTGCTAATGACCAGATGACTGCAAGGAATATAAATCCTTCCATACTCCACCATTCAGTCAGAACAGAAGAAGCTTCTGGAATGAGAAGTGAAACATCTTCAAAGGAAAACATAGATCTTTTGAAAAAGCACCTTTGGGAGAAATTCCAGAATAGGAATGAGAAGCAAAATATCTTCAAGGGAAAACAAAGATCAGTTGTCTTCTGAAAAAACATCTTTCGGAGAAAATCCACAATGGGAAGGGTTAAGCCCACAGAATTGCATAAAGAGGAAGGTATCATTAAGAATGTGGTGAGGGAAATGAGGGCAGCTAAAAAAATGTCATTTACATATGATGATACAATGACCAGTTGTAGTACAGAAAGATAGATACTTTAGAGAAAGCTAGATATTGGAGGTTTCCTGAGAAAGCTAAGATGGAGAAAAAATATATACAAGTTATAGGAGGCTCATGCATGCCCTAACATCTTTTCCAATGGAACTAAATCCCTTTGGAAAGAAGAATAAGGCAACAAGTCTGTTTTGGGATCTAAATGGAGATTGATAGAGGATAGAGAATGACCCTTCATTTGTCCCTTGCAAGTAGAGTAATTAAAGTTCATGCCACTACTTCTTGACTGATTTTGCTCAATGTGCTCCTGAGCTTCTGGAAACCAGTTGATTTCAGTAAATTCTTCTAATTCATACTAATCATTTGGTTTATGTTTAAAGGTAAAGATTCCATTTGCATGTATGTGCTAGTCGTTTCCAGCTCTAGGGGGTGGTGTTCATCTCCATTTCAAAGCTGAAGAGCCAGCACTGTCCAAAGACATCTCCATGGTCATGTTGCCAGCATGACTAAACACTGAGGGCACATGGAATGCTGTTACTTTCCCACCAACGTGGTCCCCATTTTTCTACTTGCATTTTTACAAGCTTTTGTACTGCTAGGTTAGCAGAAGCTGGGACAAGTAACAGGAGCTCACTCCATTACGTGGTGCTAGGGATTCAAACTGCCCAGCTGCCAACCTTTTTGACCAACAAGCTCAGCATCTTAGCCATTAAGCCACCATGTCTCTTGATATATTGCTTCTAAGTCATATATTGCCCTGACTAATCTTTAGGTTTATGTTTAGATAGTGCCTCATTCAAGTTGTACAGAAAGTTGCTCCCCGGGTTATGCCAAGCTTGTGAGAGAGAGAGCCCCAGTTTGCTGCTACGACTATTCTCTGTGTATGGAAGGAACATTCTCCGGGCAAGAAGGTACAGTAGGTCGCTTAAAAAAAAAATCAGGCTACAATCAAAAATCTCTATTGCTTTTTTGGAATATTTGATCAAGAAGCAATAAAAAGCAATACGCATTTTGAAGGCAAACATTTCAAAGATTGGGCACTATCACCAAATTTTGCATGATGATGCGAGCATTAAAGTAAATAATGGAAAGTTGCTGCTTTCCATTGAGGTGTTACTTTCTTGGTTGGTTTTAGGAAAGAGGACACGTTTTTAGAGTTGATAATCACATTCATCTTCAACCTTGTAAAAGGCTGTTGGTTATTTTAACTGATGTTGTGTCATATGAATACCCTTGGACAGAAATATTATATTATTCCTTGAAAATGAAGTAATTGATTTCTGATGAGATTTTCATGCTCCTACAGCAGCAGAAAGAGATACCCGCTAAAAAATTTTTTTTTCAGATGCAGCCCATTGTGAAAAGTGTCCAGATGACCAGTATTCCAATAAGAAGAGAAATCAGTGTGTCCCCAAAAGTATAAGCTTCTTATTCTATGAAGAATCGTTGGGACTCATCCTGGCTTTCTTTGCCATTGCTTTGTCCCTAACCACTGCGTTTATTCTGGGAATCTTCATTAATACCGAGACACTCCCATAGTCAAAGCCAACAACCGTGAACTCACCTATGTCCTCCTGGTTTCACTCCTGTTTTCTTTCTTGACCTCCCTTCTATTCATCGGTCGCCCCATGAAAATGACCTGTCTCCTTCAACAAACCATTTTCAGTATTGTTTTCTCTGTTGCTGTGTCTTCTTTGCTGGCCAAGACTGTAATGGTGGTGGTGGCCTTCCTGGCTACAAAGCCAGGAAGCAGGATGTGGAAATGGCTGGGGAAGGGTCTGGCCCACTAGATTGTTTTATCCTGCTCTGGTATTCAAGTTGGCATCTGTATGACATGGCTAGGAATCTTTCCCCCGTTCCCAGATTCAGACTTTCATTCCCAGCCAGAACACATCCCGTTGCAGTGCAACGAAGGTTCAGTGGCCATGTTCTACACTGCCCTTGGCTACATGGGTTTTCTGGCTGCCATCTGTTTCTTGGTGGCATTTCTGGCTCGAAATCTGCCAGGGACCTTCAATGAAGCCAAACTGATCACCTTCAGCAGTTTTTTGTAGTGTTTGGATCTCCTTTGTCCCCACCTACCTGAGCACCAAAGGGAAATACATGGCTGTGCAGATCTTTTCCATCTTGGCTTCCAGCCTGGGTTTACTGGGATGCATTTTTATCCCCAAATGCTATATTATTACCTGAGACCTGACATGAACACAAAGGAACAGCTGATGATGAAAACTCATTAAGGCTCCTTGTGTTGGTGTTTATTTTTGTTCAGTAGACATGCAGTGTAAAATCACATACTTTGAAGTAATATTTTACGTATTATCACTTATCTTTCTTCATTTCATGTGAATTTTGAATTATAATAATTGAGTAATAAAGTTACTAAAACAATTCAACTTATTTCAATTAAGCATATCCTTCAATTGTCACAATCTGAATTCATGTTAAATGATAACTATCATGAATGACATTCATAAAATTTCTGAAACCAGGGCAGATAAACTGTTACCCGAGATGTTCTGATATGGTATTAGACTAAATTAAGGACTATGGCTAATAATGTGTGTTTTTGTTTCTGTATAGGTTGGTGTCATATTTCATTTTCCGGTATCACGTTCTGTCTGTTAAAAAAACCATTAATTTCAAATATTTATTTCATTGGTCTCTTCTGGCTGGATAATGTAAGATCACTCATAGATAGATAAATGAGATAGATAGATGGGATAGGTTGAGAAGCAGAGAGACAGCTAACGTTCTATATATTAAGAATAGATAAAATATCAACATGAACACTGGAGCAACTTTAACCCTTTTCTCTGAATAAATTAATGAGACTAAATGTTATTTTTGACAGTCTTCAATCAAAAGAAAAATGTGTACAACTCTGAATGATTTTGGGGGAAAATTCATGTAGACACCTGATGTGACAATGAAGGTGTGCTTATGAGTGTTAAAATTGGTTCCTGCTTTTTAGCCATGTCCATATCCATATCCATTTCCATATACAGATAGTGTGTGCATGTCTCTGTGTGTCTGGGGGTCCTGCCAACTTAGCTATTCAAAAGCATGTAAATGCAAGTAGATAAATAGGTGCCAGTTCAATGGAAAGGAACAATGTTCCGTGTATCTACTGTGTATAGTCATGCCAGCCACTTTACCATGGAAGCATTCTTCAGATAGAGCTGGCTCTTCATTTCTGAATCAAAGGTGAGCACTGCCCCTTATCTTGGTCTCTTAATGCCATTACCTCTGCCTTCCACTCTATCTCTCTTTCACTCATAAAGCATTGGAAAAGCAAAGCCCTCCCAAATGCAATTTCAGTGTATTTTTATTCACATACCGACCAGTTCCACCCATTATCATAAATCAGGATTCTAGATTGTCCGAATTTTGATTTCTGTCATTGTAGTGTCAAACCTATGCTAGCCACTTCTAGGTTATCTGCAAAGGTGAGAAATATTTCCTCTCTCCAATCATTTACCAAATCAAAGTGTCCAGAACCCAGCACTCAACAGGAATGAACTCAATAAGAATGAAATGGTATATGGTTTTCTGCCTAACCAGAGGTTGGGCTACAAGAGCTCCAAGTCCCTTCAAATTCTGTTATTCTATTCTGTTCTGTTCTGTTTCATTCCGTTCCGTTCCATTCCGTTCCGTTCCGCTCAGCTCCGCTCCGCTCCATTCCATTCCATTCCATTCCATTCCATTCCATTCCATTCCATTCCATTCTATTCTATTCTATTCTATTCTATTCTATTCTATTCTAACTCTGCTATTCCTGCTCACGCACCTCCCACTGGCCAGCTGGTCTTCGGGTATCTGCTGTGCATGCACTTAAGGCGCTTGATGCTAAAAAGGTTAACCATCACTGTCATGTAGCATTGGCCATGGGCTCAGCTCATGTTGTTTAGCCCTTCACCTTCAGCCATTGTTGGTATTGTATTGATATAGCATCATCTCTTAGTTCCCTATTAGATTTCCTATGTAAGAGACAGCAAATATCGTCACATCATGAAGAAGTCAGTAACAAGCTGTTTTTCAGATTAATGCACCAGGGAATTTTGACTAGATCTTCTTTGTAACCATGAAGACTGATTGTCGTCAAAATTTGGAATGATACAAGACATTTAACAGGGGCCTCCAATAGTTTGCTCAATATATCATGATCTGGAATTAACCATTCTGGGATATTTAACCTTCATTGGGAAAGATGGCCTCATCCACATCATACGGAATAAGAAGGAAGTATAATGGCCCATTGCCTAGTTTAAGAACATTGAACTGTTTCCCTACATTTTAAGCTTTAAAATCTCAAGAATAAGTTTGCAGACCTATTTCTTTTTTCTATGTCCATCATGTTCTCCTAAGCTAAACAAACTGAGTACCCTACCTGACAGAGTTGAAAGCATAGAAACACTCATTGACTCAATAGAAGAATGCTTAGCAACATGTTTTGAAGCAACTATACAAGCAAACCTAATTTCTCTTGGAAAAAAAAATACAGCACATATAAGTGAGTACCTATCAGCTCAAAATCTAATCCCACAACAACCACAACCACTACCTCAACTACAATCACCACTACAACCAAAAATAAATACCAAACCACAGCCACAAACAATTACTATCCCTTCAAATAATTCCACAAATAATATCTCCTTACTCATCAGAGACACCATAGAACGTGAACAGAAATGTCCAAATGCCATTTTATTTGGTCTCGAAGACATCAATGAATCAGATGACATTACTAAAGTTCGTGATATCATAAGCAACTCAAATACAACAAACATCTCTTCTGAAGATATCATTGAAATAACCAGAGATGGCCCTGAGTTCAAATACAATGACGGTTCTGTGGCCCCAAGATTTTGTAGAATTGTATGCAAAAATGAATCCATCAAACGCATATTCATTCATACAATAAATACCATTGCAAAAACCAATTCAAACCACAAAAAAACTTCACTCAAGACCAGACTTATCCATACTGCAAACCATCAGCTCCCGTGAACTCCGTGCTGAACTCAAAAACTGCCTAGACAATGGAGAAAAGGACCAATACATTGACTACAGAGTTGATTGCATCAAAAGAAAGTCACACAACCCACAACTCCACATCCAACCCCACTCCATCCAATCCAACATCACTCAAAACTAGGCATGCATGACTCTAACTACCTTTATCCCAACTACAACTGGCCTTAAATGCAAGCTACTCAATGCAAGAAGTCTTGTAAATAAAATACCTGAACTTCTCCTCTTACTAAATACGGTTAAATTCGACATTATATTTGTCTGTTAAACATGGCTCAATGCATCTCTCCCTGACTCCATTACCACAGTAAGAGACTATCATGTTTACCAATCAGATAGTGAAATCCGTAGAGGAGGTGGTGTTGCTATCTTCTATAAAAAGTTCCTACATCTAAAAAGCATCCAAGTTACCCAGGAGCTTGCTATTCCTGAGACTATCGTCTGTGAACTATTCTTAAATATCACATTTCGGTTCTTACTATGTTACAGAGCCCCTGATTATGACATCGAACATGCAAACAAGCTAAATACACTACTAACGTGGGCAGCATCCTGCCCACACTCTTTTATCTTTCTTGGTGACTTCAATCTACTTCATATTAACTGGACCCTTAACGAATGTACAACTGAACCCACGCATGCAATCTTCCACAATGCAGTAACAAATCTGGGACTAGAACAACTAGCAACCAACAACATTAGACTTAACAACTGCCTCGATCTCATCTTCTGCAATAATTTGAATTCAATTTATGGAATACAAATTAAAGAACCCTTTTCCAACAGTGACCACAACATGATTGACTTTAGTCTCAACATATGTCCACACAAAAATCATCACAATGACGGAATCCCCAAATATAACTTCAAAAAAGGCAACTATGATCTTATAAACAATGATCTCTCATCCCTTGATTAGCAATTTCTATTCTCTGGATGCAATGCTGTAGTAGACCATTACAACATATTTTTACTTGAAGTCAAAAGAGTCATCAAACTATATATACCATTAACAATTCCCAAAACCAGAAAAAACAAATTACCCAAAACAATAAGGAAGCTTCAATCCAAAAAGAAATCACTTTGGCGGAAGAACAAATCTGGTCACGTTGCCAACTCCAAAAGCTGATACAAAAATTTATGCCACCAGATAAAAACTGAATGCACCAATTATCACATTAAACAAGAAAAAAACCTTCTACACACCAATTCCAACTGTGCTTTCTACAATTTTATAAACAACAAACTAAAAGACTCAAGGTCCATCCCACCCCTGAAAGGACCTAATGGTAAAGACTGCAATGACAACACTATTAAAGCCAACCTCTTTAACGCATTCTTTGGCTCAGTATTTGTAAACAGCAATGGATCATGCCCAGTATTTCCTAGTCAAACCACAGACAACTACAATGATCTAATACATATCGATTTTACAGAAGACAATGTTGAAAAAGCACTACGCAATCTAAAACTATCTCTATCTATTGGACCAAATGGAATATTTATTTATTATTTTATTTATTAATTACATTTATATACCGCCCTTCTCCCTAGGGACTCAGGGCGGTGAACAGCTCGTCTAAAAACCCCACAAATACAAAAGTTAAAAAGTAATTAAATATTTGAATCAGCTGCAGACTAAAATTAGGAAACCCCCCCCCTACCCTTAAAACCCAATTTAAAGTTAAAAATGGAGATCAAATTTAAAATCATTATCTCAGCCCAGGCCGGCCTGCTCAAAGAGCCAAGTCTTTAACGCGCGCCTGAAGGCCCTCAGGTCCGTGCCGGTACGAAGTTCCGGTGGCAGAGTATTCCAGAGGGCGGGGGCACCCACAGAGAAGGCCCTACCCCTTGGCGCCGCCAGACGACACATAGCGGCCGACGGCACCCGGAGCAGACCCTCCCTGTGGGAACGCACCGGCCTGTTGGAGAACGTTGGCAGAATGCGGTCCTGAAGGTAACCTGGTCCCATGCCATGGGTCGCCCTAAAGGTCAAAACTAGAACCTTAAAGCGAACCCGGAGAGCCATCGGCAACCAATGCAGCTCGCGCAGGAGAGGCGTCACATGGGCGCTACGCGACGCCCCCATAATCACCCTCGCGGCTGCATTTTGCACCAACTGGAGTCTCCGGATGCTCCCCGCAGGGAGCCCCATGTAGAGGGCATTACAATAGTCCAGGCGAGAGGTGACAAGGGCCTGAGTGACCGTGCGCAAGGCGTCCCGATCCAGGAAGGGCCGCAACCGGTAGATCCGACGGATCTGATGAAACGCCCCCCTGGAGACGGCCGCGATGTGATGTTCAAGCGACAGCCGTACATCCAGGAGGACTCCCAGGTTGCGAGCCCTCTCTGTGGGGGGCAGAACCTCCCCCCCAATAGCCAGCGAAGGTGTCAGCTGGCTATATCGGGGCGCCGGAAACCACAGCCACTCGGTCTTGGATGGGTTGAGCCGAAGCCTGTTCCCGCCCATCCAGTCCCGCACGGCCTCCAGGCACCTAGACATAGTCCCCACAGCATCGTTGGGGTGGTCCGGAGTGGAGATGTACAGCTGGGTGTCATCTGCATACAGATGACACCTCACTCCAAGACCACGGATGATCTCGCCCAGCGGCTTCATATAAATGTTGAACAGGAGGGGAGAAAGGACCGACCCCTGAGGCACCCCACAAACCAGGGGCCTAGAGGTGGACCTCTCCTCCCCCGCCAACACGAATTGCGAACGGTCAGAGAGGAAGGAGGAGAACCATCGGAGGACGGTTCCACCAATCCCCAACCCCTCCAACCGTCGCAATAAGATACTATGGTCGATAGTATCAAAAGCCGCCGAGAGATCTAATAGGACCAGGACAGAGGAGAACCCTCTGTCACGAGCCCTCCAGAGATCATCAACCAACGCGACCAATGCCGTCTCAGTGCTATGTCCAGGCCTGAAGCCCGATTGGAACGGATCGAGGTAAGTTGCTTCCTCCAGGTACTGGGGGAGCTGACGTGCCACCACACTCTCAACAACCTTCGCCACGAAGGGAAGGTTGGAGACTGGACGATAGTTGTTTAAAATAGCTGGGTCCAGGGAAGGCTTCTTGAGGAGGGGGCGCACCACCGCCGCCTTCAGGGCGGTAGGGAGCAACCCCTCTCTCAAAGAAGCGTTGACAATCCCCTGGAGCCAGCCTCGTGTCGTCTCCCTGGCGGCCGAAACCAACCAGGAAGGACACGGGTCCAATAAACAGGTGGTGGCATTCAGACCCCCCAGCAACCTGTCCACACCCTCAGCGGTCACAGGATCGAACTCCCCCCAGATAACACTCTCAAGACCTGCCCCGGACACCTCCCCCGGGACCACCCAATTGGAGTCGAGCCCTTCCCGAATCTGAGCGATTTTATCATGCAGAAATCGGGAAAACTCCTCCGCTCTACCCTGCAAGAGGTCATCCCGCGCTCTCGGTTCAAGTAGAGAGCGGGTCACTCTAAACAGGGCGGCAGGCCGATTTTCTGCTGATGCAATAAGGGCGGAGAAATACGAAGATTTCGCCGCCCCTATCGCCACAAGGTAAGTCTTAATATGAGATCTCACCTGTGTTCGGTCAGACTCAGAACGGCTCGCCCTCCAAATGCCCTCAAGACGTCTTTTTCGGCACTTCATCTCCCGTAGCTCCTCCGTATACCACGGAGCCAAATGGGATCTGTGCCGAGTCAGAGGTCACATAGGCACAACTCGCTCTAGGGCCCCGGCGGCCGACCCCTCCCAGGTGGCCACCAGGTCTCCAGGCGAGCTGAGAGCCAGAGATTCAGGAAATGGCCCAAGCTCCCTCTGGAACCGATCCGGATCCATTAGGCGCCTGGGGCGGAACCATCTAAGTGGCTCCGCCTCCCTGCGGTGGGGGGTAGCGGAACAGAAATCCAGCCTAAGGAGGGAATGATCTGTCCATGACAAGGGCGTAATAACTAAATCCCCCCAATTACAGTCATTCAACCACTGCCCAGAGACAAAAATCAGGTCCAGCATGTGACCTCCCATGTGAGTGGGGGCAGAAACTAACTGGGTCAGGTCCATGGCCGTCATGGAAGCCAAGAACTCCCGGACCAACCCCGAGGTTTCACCGAGCGATGGCAGGTTGAAATCCCCCATGACTAAGAGCCTTGGGGTCTCAACCGCCAGCCCGGCTATTACCTCTAGGAGTCCGGGTAGGGCCGATGAGACGTGGCAGGGAGCCAGGTACGTCAACAAAAGACCCATCTGAACCCCTTGCCCCCACTTCACAAAAAGAGATTCACAGCCAGCCGTCTGAGGGACAGTGGCCTCCCTAGGACAAAGGACTTCCTTTATAAGCACCGCCACCCCACCGCCCCTTCCCTGAGCCCTAGGCTGGTGAAATGCAAGGAAACCTGGTGGGCACATCTCAACCAGAGGGACACCTCCCTCTGGGCCCAACCAGGTTTCGGTGACACCTACCAGGTCCGCGGCCTCCTCCTGAGCCAACTCAGGAGTAGGAATATGTGCCTACTTCTTAAAAAAGATATCCATTGCCATAGCAGAACTTCTAAGCATAATCTTTTAAAAATCTTTCAGGACCAGCTCCTTGCCAAAACTATGGTCACAAGCCACAGTCATCCCCATCTTCAAAAAGGGAGACCCCAGCCTAGTTGAAAATTACAGACCAATCTCTTTATGCTGCGTCACCTGTAAAGTCATGGAATCAATTATTAACCAATCCATCATCCTCCACTTAGAAACAAACAACCTACTCTCTAATAAACAATTTGGTTTCAGGAAAAAACTATCATGTAATCTGCAACTCTTACATTGCAAAAACATATAGACTACACAACTCGATCAGGGCAAAGCAATAGACGCAATCTACATAGACTTCTGTAAAGCCTTTGATTCAGTGGTACATGACAAACTACTCCTAAAACTAAAATCTTATGGTATCTCTGGACACCTGCATAACTGGATAGAAGCATTCCTGTCAAACAGACAACAAATGATCAAAATTGGGAGTGCCCTATCAAATTCTGTACCTGTCAACAGTACTGTCCCCCAAGGCAGTGTTCTAGGACCAACTCTTTTCATACTCTACATAAATGATCTCTGTGATCATATCAAGAGCAACTGCGTTCTCTTCACTGATGATGTAAAGCTATTCAACACCACAGACAATACTGCTACTCTTCAAAAAGACATTGACTACATATCAGAATGGTCAAACAAATGGCAACTTCAAATCTCAACAAATAAATGCTCTGTCCTACATATTAGCAAAAAAAAAAATCAGAAAATAAAATACAAACTGAATAGTTAAGATCTTGTTGATGACCCAAACTCTATCAAGGATCTTAGGTTGGGCCAAGAGGGGGGAGTTCCCCTGGTGGAGATGTGCCCACACGGTTTTTGGGTTTTCCATCGGCCGAGGACTCAGGGAAGGGGTGGGGGGGGTTGTGGTGGTTATTAAGGAAGATCTGTGTCCTAGGGAATCCACTGTTTCTCAGACGACCAGATGTTTTTGTGAAGTTTGGTTCGGGGTTCAGGTGGGCCTGTTGATCACATACCTGGCTCCATGCTATGTGACATCGGCCCTGCCTGAGCTCCTTGAGGTTATAGCTGGCTTGGCGGTTGAGACCCCCAGGCTTATGGTCATGGGAGATTTCAACCTGCCTTCTGCCAGTGGGACCTCGAGGATTGCTCAGGAGTTCATGGCTTCCATGACAGCCATGGTCCTGACCCAACTAATTCGGGACCCCACTCACTTGGGGGTCACATCCTGGATCTGGTTTTTGTCTCTGATCAGTGGCAGGATGATCTAGGTATAGGGGATGTTGTTGTAGAACCCCTATCATGGACAGATCATTTGCTCCTTAGACTCAACTTCCATTCCGCACCCCCCCACCACAGGGAGGCAGGGCTGACTAACTGGTATCACCCCAGGCGCCTGATGGACCCAGATAGGTTCCTGATGGAGCTTGGGCCGCTTCCCGAGACTCACACACATGACTCGGTTGAGGACTTAGTGGCTGCCTGGGATAGGGTGGCGGCTGAGGCCCTTGACCGGGTTATGCCCTTGCGGCCTCTGTCCCGATGCCGATCCCGAGTGGCTCCTTGGTTTTCTGAGGAGCTGAGGAAGATGAAGCACTGGAAAAGACGCCTAGAGAGTGGTTGGAAGGCCAACTGCTCCAGATCTGATCGAACACTATTACGATCCCATATTAGGGTGTATTTAGTGGCGATAAAGACGGCGAGGCGATCTTACCTTTCCGCCCTTATTGCGTCCACGGAAAATCTCCCGGCCCCCCTGTTTAGGGTGACTCGCTCCCTTTTGGAAGTGGAGGTGCGGGAGGATCCCTTGCAGGGACAGGCTGAGGATTTTTCCAGATTTCTGCAGGACAAAATCACTCAGATCCGGGACGGGCTGGACTCCAACTGGGCATCTCCGGGTGGGGGGGTGAGGGTGGATTTCGATGAGGTCATTTGGGATGAGTTTGATCCTGTCACCCTGGAGGATGTGGACAGGATACTGGGGGGGCTTAATGCCACCACTTGTTTATTGGACCCATGCCCCTCCTAGCTGGTCCTGGCCACTCGGGAGGTGACACGAGACTGGTTCCAAGGGATCATTAATGATGCCTTGAGAGAGGGGCTTTTACCCACCACCTTGAAAGAGGCAGTGGTGCGGCCCCTCCTCAAGAAACCGTCCCTGGATCCAGCATTATTGTGGAATTATCATCCGGTCTCCAACCTCCACTTTGTGGCGAAGGTTGTTGAGAGTGTGGTGGCACGTCAGTTCCCTCAGTACCTGGATGAAGCAGTATATCTAGACCCCCTCCAATCGAGTTTCAGGCCCGGGCACAGCACGGAGACGGCATTGGTCACGTTGGTGGATGATCTCTGGAAGGCCCAAGACAGGGATTGTTCCTCTGTCTTGGTCCTGTTAGACCTCTCAGTGGCTTTTGATACCGTTGGCCACAGTATCTTATTGCAGCGGTTCGGGGTGTTAGGAGTGGGAGGCACCGTGTTATGGTAGTTCTCCTCCTTCCTCTCTGACCGCTTGCAATTTGTGTTGACAGGGGGGCAGAGGTCGACCCCGAGGCCCCTATTTTGCGGGGTGCCCCAGGGGTCTGTGCTCTCGCCCCTGCTGTTCAACATTTATGTGAAGCCGCTGGGTGAGATCATCCGTGGGTTCGGGGTAGAGTTCCATCAGTATGCTGATGATACTCAGCTGTACATCTCTACCCCGGGCCACCCCAACGAAGCCGTCGAAGTGATGACTCGGTGCCTGGAGGCCGTGCGGGGTTGGATGTGTCTTAACAGGCTTCGTCTCAACCCGACCAATACTGAGTGGCTGTGGTTTCCTGCACCCAGATACAGCCAGCTTATTCCGTCACTGGCCGTGGGGGGAGAAATTTTGCCCCCCATGGAAAGGGCTTGCAATCTGGGTGTCCTTCTGGATGTACGACTGTCTTTAGAAGATCACATTATGGCCGTCGCCAGGGAGGCCTTCTGTCAGATTCATCTGATCTACCAGTTGCGGCCCTTTCTGGATCTGGGTGCACTTTGCACGGTCACTTCCGCTCTCATCATCTCCCGCTTGGATTACTGCAATGCTCTCTACATGGGGCTCCCCTTCAAGAGTATCCGGAGGCTACAGTGGGTCTAGAATGCGGCCACACGGGTGATCTTACACCGCTCCTGCGCGAGCTGCATTGGCTCCCTATGGCCTTCTGGATATGATTCAAGGTGATAGTGATCATCTTTAAAGCGCTCCATGGCTCGGGACCTGGGTACTTACAGGACGGCCTGCTGCGACCAATGGCCTCCCACCTCCCAGTGCACTCCCACAGGGTCGGCCTCCTCGGGGTTCCGCCAGCTGGGTGATGCCGGTTGGTGGCCCTGAGGGTGCGGGCCTTCTCTGCTGGGGCTCCCTCCCTTTGGAAAGACTTGCCCCTGGAGATACGGGCCATCACTGACATTCAGACCTTCCGGCGTGCAGTAAAGACCCACTTTTTTCAACAGGCTGGCCTGGCCTAGTAATAATTTTGGGGTTTTAAATTTGGTATTTTAAATTTTTACCTGTTTTTATACATTTTGATAATTTTATAACTCGGCCATTAATTTAATCATTTTAAATTGTCTTTAACTATACAATTTTTATATCTTGTTTCTATTTTTATCTGGCTATACACCGCCCCAAGTCCATTTTTTTGGGAGAGAGAACTAATAAATAGAAATCTAATAAATAAATAAATTAATAAATGTATCTGATATTAACACAGTTGAGAAAGTCCAGAAATATTTTACAAGAAGAGTTCTTCACTCCTCTACTCGTTGCAGAATACCTTATGCCACCAGAGTCGAAATTCTTGAAAACCTAGAACTACGCCGCCTTCGGTCTGATCTAAGTATAGTAGATAAAATCATACATTGCAATGTTCTATCTATCAATGAATACTTCAGCTTCAATCATAACAACACAAGAGCAAACAATAGATATAAACTCAAGGTTAATCGCATCAGACTTGATTGCAGGAAATATGACTTCAGCAACAGAGCGGTCAATGTCTGGAATACTCTACCTGACTCTGTGGTTTCTTCCCTTAATTCCAAAAACTTTAACCTTAGACTGTCTACTATTGAACTCACCCGTTTCCTAAGAGGTCTGTAGGGGGCGTGCATAAGCAACCAACGTGCCTACCGTCCCTGTCCTACTGTTTCTTTTATATTTTATTTTTCTTATATGTATCCATGTATTCATAACTATGTTTTGCTTATACCTATTACTTTGTAAGCAACTGACAAATAAATAAATAAATAAATAAAATTAAAAAACAATCAAATTTCCCTGAATTGTTCCTTTCTTGATATTCAAATTAGGATTATTCTCCTGAGTCAAACAAAATTCTTTTCTCCAACTGCCCAGTTTTGTGCCAATGTTCATTCCCAATTCCCCGTCTCAATTTTAAAATCATGATTATTTATTCTCCTTTGGGATCTCTACCACCACAATTAGTTGCCAATCAATGTGACAAACAATGGGATAGACAGCACCTGATCACCTGATTTGTAACAGCCTTCTTCAGTGATAGGGGCAGAGGTTGGGGTAAAGCTGGGAAAATACTGTTGCAGTCTAAAAGTTGGAAGATAAAACTTCCAAATCTGGAGGCAAACTGGATCTTCCTCATTGTAACTGTGGTCTTCTGTGATCTCTGAGACTTAACTCTGTTCTGAAGAAAGAACTATAGGAAGGATCTCCTGCAGGATATGTCAAATGTTGCTGCTGCTGCATGTACAGATTTTTCTGCTTCAGCTTCTGTCTCAAATTCCCTGTGCCAGTATGCTGATGAAATGTCCATTTGAGGTGATAATAGAAGAAAGGGAATGGTTCCATTACTACAAACCAGGAGACTACTGTATTACTGGAATAATGTCTGGAGTCGCAGGTCTATTGTACCAATTTTCATTCTCCAAACCTCCAACCTACCAACTGAAAAGGTAATTAATTGTCAGCAGGTCCTGGATTCTGGTAATTGATTTTACCTGCTCTAGTGTCTTTTCTGGGAATGATTTCTTTCTCCTATTCCTCACCTTGAGAAAGACAAGTCATTGATGCTCATCCCAATTTGCTTTAGAGGCAAATCTCCAGCGGAACATGATGATTTTATAAAACCGGAGTTTGCAAAGTTCCTTTTAAGTTCTTCAACAACACTGGGCAACACCGGGCATTGCCAATACTGTCCCACAATAACTCTTGCCTCGATGGGTTCTGCCTGCTTTCAAAATGATTTTCTTGGGATTGTGGAGTCAGCAACTTATTTATTCATATTTATCTTATTTATTTATTAAGAATAGTAAAAACAGTAATAAAGTGATTGAATGAATACCTTTAGACAGAGTGAGATCTCTTGTATTTTCTCCCCAATGTTTCTTCCCCTTCCTTACATTTACTATATAATTCCCACCACTCTCTCCACACTTTCTTTCCACCCTTTAACACTTTTGTGGTTTCCCTGTTCCTTTTGGTTTAAATAAAAGGGATACCTTTTAAAAAACAAATTCACAGAAGTGAGAGACTTTAGGTGATAAGTTAATGTTTAGTCACAAAGGAATCACATTAACTGTAGTTAAGTGTAGAATATAGGACAATAACTCTAAAGCCATGAATATTCTGCATCAAATCTCTAGGTCTAAAAAGCTCTTGTTGAAGAGATAACCCTCTTCAGATAGGTAATACCTCTTATTAATCCAGCACTTGAATCCAGCTGTTAGTTATCTCCCGGGTGGTATAACAGGAAGAAATAATGTAATGTAATCACAACGTACACTTTATACACTTGGTGAAGGTAAAGGTTCCCCTCGCACATATGTGCTATTCGTTTCCTGCTCTGGGGGCATTGCTCATCTCCGTTAAAAAGCCGAAGAGCCAGCGCTGTCCGAAGACATATCCGTGATCATGTGGTCGGCATGATCATGGAGACTAAATGCCGAAGGAGCATGGGATGCTGTTACCTTCCCACCAAAGTGGTCCCTATTTTTCTGCTTGCTTTTTTACATGCTTTCGAACTGCTAGGTTGGCAGAAGCTGGGACAAGTAACAAGAGCTCATTACGTGGTGCTTGGGATTGAACTGTCAAATTACCAACCTTTCTGATCGACAAGCTCAGTGTCGTAGCCACAGAGCTACACATCCTTATACACTTGGTAGCATCCCTTATTAACTTTTGGAGGAGTGGGATGATACAGATTCCCCCCCATCAAGCATTGGGCTAGGAATGGGGTTTGCGAGCTCTGAGCATATGTAGTCTGGTGCCTGGGGGTAAGGGTATGATTTTAATTATATTTTATGGATTGTTGTGAATTGATATGAGTGATGTATTAGCTTTGCAAATAGGTAAGTCAATAAAATAAACGCTTTGGTTTTACAAAAGTTTATTCTAAGCAGTTTGAAGCTGTTACAATGGTAAGAAACCTTCACATTTTCTTTTTGAGTAAAAAGTTACTATTGTAACTGTTTTCTTTACCTGGCTACTGAACTATAAGAATAATTTTCCTCATTTTTCCCTCCCCAGTCATAATTTGTAGAAATTTATGGGCAGAATCTGTTCTGGTCATTTTGATAGGATTCCTTTGATCCTGACAAAATAAGCTTGCTATCTCTCTCTGATAGTTCTTTTGGCAAGAAACTCCTAGTGGTGTGAATTTCTCAAAGAAATTTCAAAAATGTCTTATCACCTGTGAAGTCCAAATAAATGGAATAGTTTAATTGAACAATAAGTATCTGATTATCTTTTTGGCATTGCACTATGTAGATATAAAGCTACAGTAAATATGATATGCTTTCATGAAAGTCCAAACTGAAGATTTATTTAATTATTTATTCATTGGAATTTGTCAAACAAAAATGAGAACAAGAATAAGAGGATAAAAAATACAGGGACATTTAGTGCACTTATGCATGCCCCATTGTACTGACCACTTAAGTATGACGTAAGGTCCACGGAAGTTAATTTGTGACTGAAACTGTGAAAATTTGTAGCTGAAACAACTGAATCAGGTAGGGTATTCCAGACTTTGACAACTCTATTACAGGAATCATATTTTTTACAGTCAAGTTTAGAACGATATACATTGAGTTTAAAGTGGTTGTTTGTGCGCCTATTATTGTGATTAAAACAGAAAAAGTTATTTACAGGTAAAACATTACTATGTATAATTTTTGAATGGAATACTTAGGTCTGACCATAAGCAATACAGTTCTAAATTATTCAAACAGAGAATTTCAAGTCTAGTAGCAAAAGGAATTCTATTGTTTACAGAAGAGTGCAAGGATTTCTCGTGAAGTACTTCTGAATCTGCTTGATTGTACTGATGTCAGATATATGGTGGGGATTTCAAACAAACAATACTCTAAAATTGGTCTAGCATAAGTTTTATAAACTCTAATTAGCAATACAATGTTTCCAGAAAAAAAGTTTGCAAAATTAAGTTTACAACTCTTAATGTTTTTTTAGCAATGCTGTTACAGTGAACTATGGAGCATAAATCATCAGAGATGTACACCTAGATCCTTTACTAAGTGAGAGTCATCCACTAGATCAAGCCACCTAGCTTATTCTTGACATTCTGATTGCATTAACCAATGTGTAAGACAGAGCATTTATTAATCAAAATTTGAATTTGCCAAATAGATGACAAATAGCAGTCGTGATCACTTTGCAAAACAACAGAATTATCTGTAGAATTGAATAATTTACGTCATCAGCGAAAAGAATGCAATTGCTTTTAAGTTGATCACATAAATCGTTGATATAGAGCAAAACAAGATGATGAAATTTCTTATGTTGCAGTGAGAACAATTTCTACCACATTCTGCCCTTCTTGTTGGCTGTTCTTGAAGTCAATCAGAATTCAAGGCTCTTACCCAACATCACCCTGGGCTACAATATCTATCAGAATTTTTTTAGTGCAAGAATAACATATGAGGCCATGCTGGATGTGCTGTCTACAGGACAGGAGAACATCCCAAACTACAGATGTGGAAGACAAAAGAACCTGCTGGCTATTCTTGAAGAAATGGATTCTGAACTCTTTGATCACATTTCCAATGTCTTGAGCATCTATAAAATTCCACAGGTATAAAGCCAAATGAAATTAATTACATTTTGTAAATTGTTCAGATTTGCCTAGAAGTCAGCACTTGTACATACAGTATTTTTCCAAATAAGTTGAAAGTCACAGAGTAAATATTAGAAGAGCTGAAATAATTTTTAATTCACAAAATGTGTGAATATATACATATGACTGCGCACTTCGCACAGTCACTTCCGCCCTCGTTATCTCCCGCTTGGATTATTGCAATGCTCTCTACATGGGGCTCCCCTTGAAGAGTCTCCGGAGGTTGCAGTTAGTCCAGAATGCAGCCGCGCGGGTGATCGTGGGCGCCCCTCGAGGCGCACACGTAACACCACTTCTCCGCAGGCTGCACTGGCTTCCTGTGGCCTTCCGGATTCGATTCAAGGTGGTACTGATGGTATTTAAAGTGCTCCATGGCTCGGGACCTGGGTACTTACGGGACCGCCTGCTGCCATCAACAACCTCCCGCCGCCCAGTACGCTCCCACAGGGTCGCCCTCCTTGGGGTACCGCCACCTGATCGTTGTCGACTGGCGGCCCCGAGGGTGCGTGCTTTCTCTGTGGGAGCCCCCACCCTGTGGAATGATCTCCCCCCGGAGATACGAGCCATGACAGACATCCTCTCCTTCCGGCGCGCAGTTAAGACCCTATTTTTTAAACAGGCTGGCCTGGCCCAGTAAGGGTTTAAGGGGTTTTAGTAAATAGGGTTTTTTAAATTTTAACTTATTTTTAAAATTTTTGGGATGCAGCCATACTCATATTTAATTCGGTTTTAAATTCTATTTAATTTTGTATCTCTGTATTTTATGTATTTATTAGGCTGTACACTGCCCCGAGTCCCTTTTCGGAGAGGGAGCGGTATAGAAATACGATTATAAATAAATAAATAAATAAATAAATAAATAAATATAAGGTAAAGGTAAAGGTAAAGATTCCCCTCGCACATACTTGCTAGTCATTTCCAGCTCTAGGGGGCACCGCTCATCTCCATTTGAACACGGAAAAGCCAACACTGTCTGAAGACATCTCTGTGGTCATGTGGCCGGCATGACTAAATGCTGAAGGTGCACAGAACACTGTTACCTTCCCACCAAAGTGGTCCCTGTTTTTCAACTTGCATTTTCACATGCTTTTGAACTGCTAGGTTGGCAGAAGCTGGGACAAGTAATGGGAGCTCACTCCATTATGCAGCACTAGGCATTCGAACTGCCGACTTTTCTGATCAACAAGCTCAGCGTCTTAGCCACCGAACTATGGCATCCCCACATATGTGTGGGTGTCTATATGCTATATATATATAAACATAATCCCTCCCTGATTTGCTCAATGTATTTGCTAATCAAATGCACAGATGATTAAATGCACCTCAGGGATCTCAGGTTGGGGAATGCCATGCAGAGCCTAGTGTTGGAAGAGGCCACCCAAAGTCTTCCCCTCATACTTACTTACAATCTCTTGGGATCCCCATAGTTCTTTCCCCCCCACATCCTGCCCTGGGTCTCCATAGGCACTGTGTCTGCCTTATTGGCCTCCTGGATCCACTTCCTTCCTGCATCCCATTTCCCATGGATTGCTTATTTTTTTGAAGATCTCCAGAGTTCCAGATGAGGCTGGCCCACTTGCAGAAAAGCTAAAGTGTCTTATTCAAATGATGGTGTAGCTATAAGAATGTGAAATCTAAGGAAAACATTTTCTTAGGGGAGACATGAAAGCAGTGTTCCAATATCTCAGGGGCTGCCACAAAGAAGAGGGAGTCAAGCTGTTCTCCAAAGCACCTGAAGGCAGGACAAGAAGCAACTTAGTGGAAACTAATCCAGGAGAGAAGCAACTTAGAACTAAGGAGAAATTTCCTGACAGTTAGAACAATTAATCAGTGGAACCACTTGCCTCCAGAAGTTGTGAATGCTCCAACCCAGGAAGTTTTTAAGAAGAGATTGTATAACCATTTGTCTGAAGTGGTGTAGGGTTTCCTGCCTAGGCAGGGGGGGCTGGACTAGAAGACCTCCAAGGTCTTTTCCAAGTCTGTTATTCTATTATTCTATTATTTTCGCCAGCTTCTGGGTAACAGTTTGGCTTTGAGCCATGTGGCCAGCAGGCCTCTGGTAGTAGAAAAGGCCTTGGATGTGACCATTGGGGAATATTGAAAATTATGATTTTTGAAAAGTAAGACTTCATCATAGAACATATAAGGGTTGAATGAGTCACTTTTAAACATTTTGCAAATGTAGTGACCAATACAAAATAGATTTTGTATGGTCAGACTACCAATTTTTTCTTGAAAATATCCAGCAATGGAGCTCCAGGAGAAAAGCTGTTCCAACTTTTAATAACTCTCACAGTGAGGAATTCCTCATTTTTGTTATATTGAAACTGAGGTAAAAAAATTCAAAAGCAAGATATGAAGAAAAAAACGAATACGTCAAGATAGCTAGAGGGCACTTCCAGAAAGCAGCTTTAACATACCTTCTCTAGTGTACAAGACAGAATAAAATATGTCATAATATTCTTTCCCATTTTGAACTGGAGCTTGTAACAATGCCAGTTGTCTTGGGGTTTTTTTTAAAGTGTGGTTATTAAACTGACCTTCACTTCAAATGTCTGAAATAAATTCAGCCAATTCAAGAGTTTATATAGAAATATTTGAAATCAATGATATGAATGAAGACAATGAAGTAATATACCAATATTAAACAATTGCTAGGGGGGAGATATAACAAACAATATTTCAAGCACAAGATATGAAACTATTAAATAAGCAGTAATAATCCATGAGAAATTAATATGTTTGTCAGTTTAAAAAGATATTCCATGAGTGTATAGCAGTATTCCAGTATTTGAGAGGCTGCCACAAAGAGGAGGAGGTCCATTTATTTTCCAAAGCACCTGAGAGCAGGACAAGAAACAATGGATGGAAACTAATCAAGGAGAAAAGCAACCTGGAATTAAGGAGACACTTCCTAACAGTGAGGATAATTAGCCAGTGGAACAGCTTTGCCTTCAGACATTTTGGGTGCTTGATCACTGTGAGGTTTTGCAAGAAGAATCTGCAGAATCACTTGTCTGAAATGGTATTGGGTCTCCTGCTTGAGCAGGGGGTTGGACTAGGGTAGGGGTATCACTCGAGTTCATTGAGGGCCACATCAGGGTTATGTTTGACATCAGGGGGAGGCATGGCCAAGGTGGGTATGGCCTGCATGATGTCACTTGTGTCAGGGGGCATCAGTTGTGGCCCAAATGCTCTGCCAGTTAAAACAGAGCTTGGGGGCCCTTACAAACTCTATTTTTGTTTTGGACAGCCTACTGCAACCCTCTGCCAGCCAAAATGGAGCTCAGGAGAGCCATTTGTGGTCCTCTCTTGCTCCATTTTCACTGGCATAGGCATCGCGGGCCGGTCCTTTGCTATTTCCAGGACAGCCTAGCAGGCCAGATCTAAGCATCCCACAGGCCGGATCCAGCCCCCGGATCTTGAGGTTGACAGGCCTGGACTAGGGTCTCCTACTTAAGCAGACTAGAAGACTTTCCAGCTCTATTCTCAGTGACTAAATGATTGAGTGGTTGGATGATCCACAGAATTGTAACGTGACCAGAAGGTTGTGCTCTGTGAGGACCACCAAAGAGCATTACCCACAGATAATTCACAGCTCACTGGTGTCAGGGTTCTTACAAATGCTCTAATTAACTCATGAACCTCTAGCCGAGTTTCCAAAGAAATCCAATTATTTATTAGGAGCAACATGTTGGCACTTTTCTCAAGTCCAATTGGCTCTGCCCTACATAATTTACTGTCCACTGTGACTCTGTCTCCCTCCTCCTCCCAGGGTGTGTCATAAATCACATTCTCCAACTAGGCATTTTCGCCGGGCTGTGGAAAACATGCCTCTCTGCTGGGCTTGGTAACTTGAGACACAATCTGGAGAAAGGTATGCTTGGAATGTGATTCTGATCATAGCAACAAAGTGCCCCATCAGATCTCCCCATCCGTCCTTCTTATGGCAACTTGAGAGCAAGCCTGGAATGCCCATACTAGTAAAACCTAGTTTAAAAGTGAGCATACAAGACAACAGCACAGAACATCAAGTGAATTTGCAAAATTCATTCAGTTATCATTTGAAACGTGTCTCAGCAGTGGGGGAAGGCCCTTAGATTTACAATCTGACTTTCATCATTAAAACTGTCACAAACTACCAATACCTTCTCTTTTATCTTAGATCAATTACAGTGTCATCAACCAGGTGGCTGAGCAAAATCATCATTTCCCTTTTTCATATCGGATAACCCCAAACCAAGAACCTCCTTACACAGCGATTGTCCTGCTGCTCCTGCAGTTCCAATGGACATGGATAGGCCTCCTTTCTCAGGACAATGAAAAAGGGGAAAAATTCAAAAGACGCTTCGAAGTTCTCACTCTAAAAAATGGGATTTGCATTGTCCTGTCAGGAACCATCCCAGAAGCAAATATGCAGACAACTTCTGGAGAAACTTTCATGCAAGAAAAAAGGAAAATGTTCATTTCTCTTATCAAGAGTCAAATAAAAATTATAGTATGTCAACTGGATGATCAGGCCTCTGGAATTTTAGCAGCAACAATACAAGTAATTGATATGACTAATAAATCCATGATTGGAAGGGTGTGGATTGCCACAACTTTGAAAGTTTTAAGTATAAAAATATTTGACCTCTGGGTTGATCTCCAAAATAAACATGCTTTGTTTTCCTTTCTCATCAAGACAAAGAGAGGGACTCAGTATTATGACTTTAATTCTTATGTATCTATGGTCATACTGTATGGAAAGGAAGCGTTCCAATGTTCCTATTCAAATCCTCTGTTATCAAAGAAAGTTTGGAAAAAATGCAGAGAAAAAGAGAATTGGGAATTTCCACCCCACGATGTGATTGCAAGAATCCTGTCTCAGGATTCCTCCAGTGTTTCCAAAATAATTCAAATTGTGGCCCGGGTCCTCAATGCTGCCTCTTCTTCCCAACGGAGTAAGAGGAAAATTCAAGTTGGATACCATCAACCATCCCAGATTGTACAGCCATGGCAGGTAACTCTTCTCCTTTGAGGGTCCATTGATTCTCCCCTTCCAATTCATCAATATTACATTAGATGTCGAAAAAGTTGAGATATTCCAAAGAGCAGTTGCCCAGTTAGTTGTATTTGAAAGTTGAGAGTGTCAACCCTGAAGCTGACCTGATTGAGGCCATTTTGATGCTTCAGGGTTGCCACTCTGGAGCTGAGGGATAGGGAGGGGGAGAGAGATAATTGGGGTTTTGTAGCCAAAACAAAATATTTTCTCCTGGGAATCAAGGACAATCGCACTGATGGCCTAAGGAAGGATGAGTGAAGTCACCAGGCAACCAGACAACATCTTGATTCGACTATATGATTGGTTGTTTGGAAAGGAGAGGAAAACTTTAATTAACTGAAAACCATGGGAACATTTAGAGTCAGATGTCACAAGCCTATGTCTATATGATATGTCCAATAAAAATGATATTTGAGGAACCCGCTTGCCTCAGAGTCCTGTTTGCTATGGGCATATTACTTGGAACCCTGACAGTAAGTTAGAGAGAGAGAGAGGTGATAGAGAAAAATATTCGAAAGTTAGACAACCTGTGCTAGTTTGGAATGTTTTTGTGACAGAAATAGCTCAATGCTGACAAAATGTCAAAATTAAACAAGCATCAGCATAATCCAGCAATCCTCAACCTTTTATTGTGATCACAAAGTATCTAGTCTCCAAGCTAAGGAGTTCAGCTGGATTCTTTGTTCTGGATTAAAATTGGACTTTGCTGGTGTTATGATATGTACAGAATAACTTTTGAGTAACAAGGATATGCACATGGAAACGTTTATGAGAGTAGTTATGAATAATTATTCAGCCACACACAGCTATACTGAATTGAGTTAAAGTTCACTTTAAGAAATAGCACAGTCCAATAAACAGTCCAGGTCATATATGTTTAACGAACAATATCCAATTATAAAGTTTTCTTATCGGTTGACTTTTTCATTTACAGTAAACAAAGATATCAAAGTATAAGCACAGCTTAGATAGCAATATAATGTCAGAGAAACAGAATGTCAGAGATGCAGAATGTCAGAGAGACCAAGCCACGATCTCTAATTTCCTCTGATGGCAACTTGCAACACAATCAACCAATTGGAATACAGTGATTTTGTCTTAAAGCTACAAACATACATTGTTGGTTTATATATTACCAACCCAACTAATTGCTGGATAAATTTCTAACATTCTCCCCTTTGGGTAGGTCAATATATAATACGTTACATCTTTAAACCATAATTCTCACAACACTCTTTATGCTTAATTGCATCTTGAGCTTTCCTGAAATGATCTGCAATATTATATTCATCATGCAGTATTCTAACTGAATTAATTTATTTTGAACACATTAACTACCTGATGTTGACTTATGAGTCATTATATCAGTATCAAAACTTGCATCAGCATATGCACTTAACACTAATTCATTATTTGGTTCTAAATATAATGAATAATGGATTGTTTGTTTTCAAAACCTAATTATTCGCTTAGCTGCTTGCCAATGCCTTTCATTTGGTTCAGCGTTATACCTAGCCAATTGGTTTACACTGTAAGGTATATCTGGTCTTGACCAATTATCCAGATATGATAGACTACCCATTAAGGATTGATATATTGCCTTATCAAACATAGGACTTTTGATATCACTATGTGTAAATTCCTTACTCTTTTGTGTCTTAGCAGATTTACAATGCTCCATGTTATAGCATTTTAATAATTGGCTAATCTTCTTGGCTTGAGAAATTTTAAAATCTTTATTCGTTTTTACTATATCAAGACCCAAATAATGCTTAATTTCCTCTAAATTTCTAATCCTGAATTTTTTCAGTAATCTATAAACAATATCATTTGCTTCTTGTTCAGTTTTAGTTATAATTGCTATGTCATCCGTAAATAACAGTAATAGAGAAATTAAACCATCTTTTTCTCTTCGGAACAAACAAGGATCAGCTATACCAGCTTCAAAACCAACCTTTTTTTTCACAAAACAAGGCTGGGTCTTAATTTTTTTTGACCCCCGAAAAAATGGCTAGGACGTCTTTTCGGGGGTGAATTAATTTCTCTCCCCCCCCCCCATCAGTGGGTGGGTGGCAGCAGTGTGGATGTCGGTTTTTGGCAGGGCATTTTAAATTGCAAGACCTTCGGTGCCTGCCACTGCTGCTTCCTCTGCCGCTCTTGCTTTTCCTTCGGTTACCTCCACAGTTCTCGCCGGCACTGGCGAGAGAGAGCAGCAGCACCGGCGGGAACGTGGAAGCATTTCTGCTGCTGCTTGGGTGTGTGCGGAAGCCTCCTGTGTGACACACTCTTTGCTTGAATGGGTATGGGCTTTGTTTAGGTGTATCCCCCCCCGCACCCACACCCCACCCCGCCGGCATGCATCCATCCGTCCATCTGTCGTACGCATGCACAAAAGCGGATGGCAAGCAAGTTCCTCACGCTTCGGAGAAATGCGCGGGGATGCATGCGTCTGCAGGTGTGCGCGCACGTGCTGTCAAGTCAAGTCATCCCACCATACCTCCCTTGTGCCGGTATTCGGTGATGGGTTGGCAGCGCACATGCGCACTCATGCGCAGCTGCTGCTGCCGCATATGTCCGTCCCTCTCTTTATGTCTTTCACTCGCCATGTTGTGAGCTTTCTTCCTGTTGACAACGATGGTGGCGGCAGCATTGGTGGAGGAGGTGGTGGTGGTGGTGGAGGAAGAGGAGGAGGGGGAAGGGCAGTGGCAGAAAGGCAAGGATGGCAGGGAGCAATTGGATCGTGGTTGGCAAGAGTCTTCCGGAAAGAAGAGGGAGGCCCCTCCTTTCAATGTCCATTACAATGAACAGCGCTGCCCGTTCCCCCCAGCTCGTGAGTATCCATCCGTGGGAGAGGAGGGGGGGGAGATGGAACAGAGGGGCAGCATGCGAGGGAGGAGCAAAAGGGAAAACACCCACCCCCCCGCACCACCCCCACCATCCGCGCACGCCTTTCGATTCCCCCCACACAGCAGTTCACCCACGTTCTTTTGTTTCAGTCCCGGGGAAAGAGCGGCTGCAACTGCCCTCCCCTCCTCTTCCGCACACACCCGTGCAGAAGAGGAGGGGAGGAAGGTTGGAGGTGAGGCTGCGATGTGTGCGAAACCACTCGCCAAGGCCCTGGGCAGCTGCAATCGCTCTTTCCCCTGACCGAAACAAAAGAACATGAGTGAACCGCTGTGTGGGGGGAATGGAAAGGCATGAGTGCCGCCAACCCATCACCGAACGTTGGCACAAGGGAGGTACAGTGGAATGGCTTGACTTGACAGTGAGCGCCTGCCCCGCACATTTCTCCGAAGCGTGATGCGCTCGCTTTGCGTCCACTTTTGCGCGTCCGTATGACGGACGGATGGACGCATGCCGGCAGGATGGGGTGGGGTACCCGTTCAAGCAAAGAGTGTCACACAGGAGGCTTCCGCACATACCTGAGAGCAGCAGAAACACTTCCCTGTTCCTGCTGGCGCTTGTGCTGTTCTCGCGCCAGCAGGAACTGTGGAAGCCATGGAAGCACCTTCCCCACCCAAGAAGCAGCAGAAACGCTTCTACACTTCCTGCTGGCACAAGAACAGCGGCAGCGCCGCGCATGGCACTGTTAAAGGCAGGTTTCCCACCCCCGCCCTCCCCCCCAGCATGTTTTAAACTAGGCCTAAATTTGGTGGGAGGGGCTTAATTTCATTTCATGCCTAGAAAACATGCTGGATCTTCCTATTGGTGGAGGCCGTATTGTTGGAGAAACACAGTATTGAAACTGATTCCTTTATAATACATTGATTCCATTCATAACCGGATTGCTTTAGACCATAAAGACTTTTCTTTAATTTCCAATAATCAGTTCCATCATCCTTTAAACCTAATGAGTTTTTCATATAGATGGTATGTTGTAAAGGTGCATGTAGATATGCAGTTTCAAGATTTACATGGTTTATTTTACATTTATTCTTAGCTGACCAAACTAATGCTGCTCTCAATGTATTTGCTCTCAGACTAGGTGCAAACAATTCATCATAGTCCTTATCTGACTGAACAAATCCTTGAGCAACTAATCTTGCTTTATGGGTAATAGTCCCATCCCCACACCAGTCTTTATCTTATACACCCATTTGCAACCTATTGCACATTCACCTGGTGGTAACTTTACATCCTCATACTCCTCTAACTATTTAACGATTTTAACTCCCTATTCATGGCTTCCTGTCAAGCTACCTGATCCTTTGTAGGATATAGTTTTATTTCATTAAAGTTAGAAGGTTCTGTATTAACCTGACATACAATGCTAGCTTGAAATCTCTCAGGTGGACATCTCTCCCTATTTGACCTCCTAGGTAACTCAGTACATATGGTTGGCATGTCCTCTTCATTTAGCTCCCCTATCAAATCCTTATCTTCTACAGTCATAGAGGGTTCTTGTATTGATGATTTCTCCATTGAGGATTCCTCCACTAACTTATCATCAATATTATTATCATCAGTATTATCGATAAACAATGGAGTCTCAACAATAACACTATCCTGTTCCTTATTATATTCCTGTTCAAGCTTTCTCCAGCCAACATGCTCCAGAAATTTAGCACTTGCACTACAAATATACATTAGTAGTACCTGGCTCCCAAAATCTAAATGATCTATGCTTAGCTTCATAACCTACAAAATATGATTGTCTCGCTCTATGTTGTCACTTTTGCCTTACTTGCATAGGAATATGAACCCATGCTGGGGTTCCAAATTTATGTAAATAACTGATATCTGGATTTTTTCCTATTCCAATGACTAAATGGTAATTCACCAGTCATTGAATTCACTGTTATTCAAAACATGGTTAACACACATTATTGCTTCACCCCAAAGTCTCTCTGATAAACCTAGAATCTGAAATTATAGTCCTAGCCATAGCCAGTAATGTTTGTCCTTTAATGTTCAATACATGAACTATGTTGTGGTCCAGAAGGAGCAAAACACTTATGTTCAATGCCAGCTTTCTGTAACATGGTTTCAAATTTTCTATTGGTAAATTCAGTACCATTATCTGTTACTAGGCTAATAACTTTCTGTTCCTTTTTCCTTTTAGCAAATTTTAGCCAGTTTACAAAATGCTGGTATGTTTCTGTCTTCATTTTCTTTTTTTTTCTTTTTTTTTTAAATTTTATTTTTAATAAACATTTATATGACATACGTTTAAAACAGACATATCAACACACACACACACACACACACATATATACATATATAAAATTCCTAAACAGCATATGTTTAGCAATGGTTTGTCTTTTCTTTATCATTATCATTGACGTGATCTACCTTGTTAAAGTAGTCCTTCGTTCTTTTAATATTACATTTTCTCTTCATCTTTTTTAATTAAATGCATGTCTATTATCCTTTCAGTAGTTTATCCAAGTATCCAATATTACCTTTTTCTTAGCCACTCATACCAAATATTCCATATTTCATAATATACACTATTTTGCTTGTTTTTCAGCAATATAGTTTCTGTCTTCATTTTCATTAAATAACAGAAATCATCTGGAAAAATGACCAATTATACTTAATATGTAACAGGCTCCACCTAAACTACGTTTCTTAGGTCCAGTAATATCAGCAAGAACAACCCCTAATGGTTCACTGGTTTTGAATCCATTGACCCTATTTGCAGGAGTTACCTTGCTTTTTTCTTGATTGCAAACATTGCAATTTAAATACTTTGTACAAGGTTTTAACTTAACACCATTAGATAACTCAACAATTTTCTTTAGCATTTTGAAATTTAAATGTCCCATACATCTATGGTGCAGATGAATACATTCATCATGAGGCTTTTTATTCTCATAAACTGTGTTACCATTAATTAATGGATTATAATGTATAATAAACAAACCATTATCTAATCTTGCAGTAACGCTTTTACCCTATTTTTCAATTAAACATTTATCTCCCTGAAAAGTTACAACAAATCCTGCTTTTACCATTGCTCATACAGACAGTAAGTTAAATATCAGTCTAGATACATATAACATTGGTAAACGTTCATTAATACATGAACAATATGCAGTACCTTCTCCAGATGCTCTCAATTTCTATCCATTAGCTAATGATATGTACTGTTTACTCTTTGTCATGTTAACAAATCTTTCTTTACTTATAGTTATACACTGCGATGTTCCACTGTCAACTACCCATATATCATGGTTTACAGTTGTAGTTGTACTTGATATGGTTAAACTAACATCTTTATAAGCTCTCTGTATATTAATAGCATTCTGTTCTTACCCTTTTTACAATATCTGTCTATATGACTTTTAGTCCCACAAGAAAAACATTCCCTAACAATATAGGCAGTTGAAGACAGTTTTTCTTCCTTTGGTGTTCTTTTTCTCAGTAGATTTCTATTTTGCCTTCTTCTTGACTCTTCTAACAGTCTTCCTGTTTAAAACTCTGTTTAAAACTTCCAGTGAAGACATGTAAACATCATAAGTTTCATCCAAAGAAGAAAGAATGATGTAAACTTGATGCAACTCTGAGAAAATCAGCTCCTTTTCTTGTAACTCTTGTAAAGTTATTTTCATAAACTCCAAATGAGCTAACATATCGTCACCTTTTAGAAGACGGGCTCTAAACAGTTTTCATGTAAGTTGCGTGTGTGCACCCACACTATCTTGAACATAAACCCTCTTCAAAATGTCCCACATTTCTAGCAACTGATTCTTCACCACGAATATGGACTAACTTCTGATCACTAAGTATCAGTCCAATTATATTAAGAGCCTTTTCATTATCCCGGTTAAAGTCAGCTATTTTCTTTTTATCTTCATTACTCAATGGGTTCCAAGCTGTTACATCCGGTGGACTATTAACTACAGTCCATAATCCGTCTTTACGCAGAAGTAGGCTGCACTTCGCAGACCAGGAAACATAGTTCATTCCATCCAACCGGGTTATCTGGGATATACTGGTTGACTGTTCTTGTGCCATTGGTAGTTTAACAATAAACTGCAATCAGCTGTCTGAATATGAAACTGTATATTCACACTGATTCTCTCTGGGCCCATAACCAATGTTATGATATGGACAGAATAACCCTTGAGTAACAAGGATATGCACATGGAAACATTTATGAAAGTAGCTTTGAATAATTATTCAGCCACACACAGCTACACTGAATTGAGTTAAAGTTTACTTTAAGAAATAGCACAGTCCAATAAACAGTCCAGGTCATGTACGTGTAATAGTCCAAATAATATCCAATTACAAAGTCTTCTTACTGGTTGACTTTTTCATTTATAGTAAACAAAGATATCAAAGTATAAGCACAGCTTAGATAGTAATAGAATGTCAGAGAAACAGAATGTCAGAGAGAGCAAGCCATGATCTCTAGCTCCCTCTTATGGCAACTTGCAACACAACCAACCAATCAGAATACAGTGATTTTGTCTTAAAGCTACAAACATACATTGTTGGTTTATATATTACCAACCCAACTAATTGTTGGATAGATTCCGAACAGCTGGCTAAAAGTTTGTAATGTAGCAACAAGGTATGAATCAAAGCATCTTCTGGGAGCAACCAAAGGTTCATCTACACATCTCTTGAACTAATGGATACACTTCTATAGCTATTGTTTGAAAGAGATAACATTGCTATGCACTTTTTGTTACAATACATTCCTAGTCAAAAGTTAAACTCCCCTAACTTCATCTTGATCAGGACTGATGGTAAAATTGTATTCTCCATCTTCTCCCATGACAAGTTTCTCCATATATGCAAATGGTCTTGCCTCAGATGGGCTGTGATGGTGAAGCAGCAAAACATAGACCATGAAACTTAGAATAATAGAATTTGAAAGGATCTCAAAGGTTCCCTAGTCCAATCCACTAATCGAGCAGGATACCCTATGCCAGGGGTCTTCAAACTTGACAGATGTACGATTTGTGAACTTCCAGTCCCAGAATTCCTCCTCCAATCATGTTAGCTCAGGAATTCTGGGAGTTGAACTCCACAAGTCTTTAACTTGCCAAGTTTGAAGACCCTTGCCCTATACCATTTCAGACAAATGATTGCCCAGGTCTCTTTTTAAAAGCCTCCAGTGATGGAGCACTCACAACATCTGAAGGCAAGCTATTCCATTGGTTGATTGCTCTCACTGTTAGGAAATTCCTCTTTAGTTCTAGGTTGCTTCTCTCCTTCATTAGTTTTCAACCATTGTTTCCTGTGTTGCCTAATACTACTTTGGGAAATGTTTTGACCACCCCCCACCTAAAATATTAGAAAAGTGATCTAATGTCTCCCTATTCCTTCTTTTCCTTAGATTAGACATAATAAATTCCTGTTTGTTCTTGGCATGTTTTCACCTCCAGCCCCCTAATCATTTCTTGTTACTCATCTTTGCAATTTTTCCAAAGTTTCAATATGCTTTTTATATTGTACTGATGACCAGAACTGGATGGGTTACTCTAAACATGGTCTTACTAAGGCTTTGTAAAGTGTTATTAATACTTCATGTGATCTTGATTCTATCCTTCCATTAATGCTGCCCAGGATTGCACTGGCATTTTTGTCTGCTACCCCACATTGTTGGCTCATATTTAAGTGATTGTCCACTAGGACTCCAAGATCCTTCTCACAGCTACTGGCATTAAGCCAAGTTTCACATAGTCTCTAACCTATACTAATGGTTTTTCTTGCCTCAATGTAAAACCTTACTTTTATCTATGCTGAATTTCATTTTGTTAGATAGGGGCCCATGTTTAATTTGCTGATATTTTTTGGATCTTGGTTTGTCTTCTGGGGTGCTGCCAGCTTAGTGTTTCTGGCAAATTTGATGAGTTCCCATTCAATTCCCTTGCCTAGATTTTTTCTGAAGACACTGAAGAGTGCTGGGCCTAAAATGGAAGCTTGTGATACCCCATTGCTTACTTCCCTCCATGTAGATAAGGATCCTCAGAGGACTACATGTTGAATATATTTTGGAAACCAGTTACAAAGCCACCTGATGGTGGTGTTATCTATTCCATGTTTTCAAGAATGTGAGATCAATATTGAACAAAGAGCTGTAAATTCCTGGAGAATGACTGAAAGAAGCTTCCCATGAAATATCTTTCAGACGGTAATGATGATTTGAAGAGGTTGAATTATTCAGAGCACCTCCAATCTAGAATAAGAGCAAGAAAAACATTGAATAAAGGCTCAAATTGTAATAGATTTTTCTATGTTCCTGCAGCTCCATAGGTTCCTGAGGAACTTCCAACATCACAATATTTCCAGAGATGGGGTTTCTTTTGATGAAAATGGAGTTCCTGTTGGTGACTTTGATATCATGCACTGGACATCAGTTCGGAACAAATCAGATGCAGGGGTGAAAATTGGGAGTGTAGAAAGCCAATCCTCCTCAGAGGTCAAGATTTCTGTCAATCAAAGTGCCATCCAATGGCCAACTTTATTTAACAAAGTAGTTGAGGGTGCTTGGATTTTGCTCTTCTATTTAATCCTTATATGTGTAAATTTTCTGCTCAGAAATAATTCTTATTGAGACGAATTGAGATAACTTCCAACTAAGAGAACTTAAAGCCTCATTAATTTATTAGATATCATTTTACTTTAGAGGTCTTACAATAATCTATCACACACTGGAACCTGCTGGATTATATTGTGCAATTTGTAATCTACATTATTGAACTGGAATATGTTGCCATAATTTATAGTACATGAAATTATCTTGTTTTCAGTAACAGAAAATCCAGAATGCCTATAGAGATTGTCAGTCATCCAGGTCATGGTTGTGCCAAAGGCATTTTTTCGGAAGGAACCTGGATTTTGTTTTCCCTTGAAGATGTTTCACTTCTCATCCAAACGGCTTCTTCAGTTCTGACTGAATGGTGGAGGATGGAAGGATTTGGAACTGCTGAAAAGACTGTGTGGTCAACAGGATAACCTATTTGCACTATTCACGTGACCCTGAGGACACAGATAAATTCCAAGAGGCCTCAATAACTTTCAAAAAGACTGCTAACAACCAGATGCCTGCAAGGAATATAATTCTTTTCATACTCCATCATTCAGTCAGAACTGAAGAAGCTTCTGGAATGAGAAGTGAAACATCTTCAAGGGAAAACAAAGATCAGTTGTCTTCTGAAAAAACACCTTTCAGAGAAAATCCAGAATAGGAAGGGTTTAGCCCACTTAATTGCATAAGAGGAAGATATCATTAAGAATGTGGTGAGGGAAATATGGGCAGCTAAAAAAATGTCATTTACATATAATAATACAATGATCACTTGTAGTACAGAAAATAGGGACTCTAGAGAAAGCTTGTTTTTGGAGGTTTCCTGAGAAAGCTAAGATGGAGAAAAATATATACAAGTTATTGCATTCTCATACATGTCGTACGGAGAAACACGTTTTGCAATGGAACTACTTTCCTTTGGAAAGAAGTATAAGTCAAGAAGTCAGTTTTGGGAGATTGATAGAGGAAATGGAATGACCCTTCATTTGCTCCTTGTAAGTCGAGTTATTAAAGTTCATGATCGACAAACTCAGCGTCTTAGCCCCTGAGCCACCATGTCCCTTTATATATTGCCTCTAATTCATATTTTGCCCTGATTAATCTTTCGGTATATGTTTAGACGGTGCCTTATTCAAGATGTACAAAAAGTTGCTCCCCGGGTTATGCCAAGCTTGTGAGAGAGGGAGCCCCAGTTTGCTGCTACGACTGTTCTCTGTGTATGGAAGGAACATTCTCTGGGCAAGAAGGTACAGTAGGTGGCTTCAAAAACAACAAAAAATCAGGACACAATCAAAATTCTCTATTGCTTTTTGGGGGTATTTGATCAAGAAGCAAAGAAAAAACATTACATATCTTGAAGGCATCCACAAACATTTCAAAGATTGGGCACTATCACCAAATTTTGTATGATGAGGCAAGCATTAAAATAAATAATGAAAAGTTGCTGCTTTCTATTGCAGTTTTCTTTCTTGCTTGGTTTTGGTAAAGAGGACAAGTTTTGAGAGCTGATAATCACATTCATCTTCAGCTTTTTAAAAGGCTGTCAGTTATTTTAACTAATGTTGTGTCATATGAATATCCCTGGGCAGAAATATTATATTATTCCTTGAAAAGAAAGTAATGATTTTTGATGCGTTTTTCATGTTCCTACAGAAGCAGAAAGAGATACCCGCTAAACAATTTTTTTTTCAGATGCAGCCCATTGTGAAAAGTGTCCAGATGACCAGTATTCCAATAAGAAGAGAAATCAGTGTGTCCCCAAAAGTATAAGCTTCTTATCCTATGAAGAATCATTGGGACTCATCCTGGCTTTTTTTGCCATTGCTTTGTCCCTAACCACTGCCTTTATTCTGGGAATCTTCATTAAATACCGAGACACTCCCATAGTCAAAGCCAACAACCGTGAACTCACCTACGTCCTTCTGGTTTCACTCCTATTTTCTTTCTTGACCTCCCTTCTATTTATTGGTCGCCCCATAAAAATGACCTGTCTCCTTCGACAAACCATTTTCAGTATTGTTTTCTCTGTTGCTGTGTCTTCTTTGCTGGCCAAGACTGTAATGGTGGTGGTAGCTTTCCTGGCTACGAAGCCAGGAAGCAGGATGAGGAAATGGCTGGGGAAGGGTCTGGCCCACTCAATTGTTTTATCTTGCTCTGGTATTCAAGGAGGCATCTGTATGACATGGCTGGGAATCTTTCCCCCATTCCCAGATTCTGACTTTCATGCCCAGCCAGAACACATCCTGCTGCAGTGCAATGAAGGTTCAGTGGCCATGTTCTACACTGCCCTTGGCTACATGGGTTTTCTGGCTGCCATCTGTTTCTTGGTAGCATTTCTGGCTCGAAATCTGCCAGGGACCTTCAATGAAACCAAACTGATCACCTTCAGCACGTTGGTTTTTTGTAGTGTTTGGATCTCCTTTGTCCCCACCTATCTGAGCACCAAAGGGAAATACATGGTGGCTGTGCAGATCTTCTCCATCTTGGCCTCCAGCCTGGGTTTACTAGGCTGCATTTTCATCCCCAAATGCTACATTATTATCCTGAGACCTGACATGAACACCAAGGAACATCTGATGATGAAAACTCATTAAGGCTCCTTGTGTTGGTGTTTATTTTTGTTCAGTATACATGCAGTATAAAATTACATATCTTGAAGTAATGCTTTACGTGGTTGTCACTTATCTTTCTTCAATCCATGTGAATTTTGAATTATAGTAATTGAGTAGTAAAGTTGCTAAAACAATTCAAACTATTTCAATTAAGCATATCCTTCAATTGTCCACAATCTGAATTGATGTTAAATCATAACTATCATCAATGACATTCATAAAATTTCTGAAACCAGGCCAGATAAACTGTTACCAGAGATGTTCTGATATGGTTTTAGAGTAAATTAAGGACTATGGCTAATGATGTGTGTTTATTTCAAATATATATTTGATTGATCTCTTCTACCTGGATAATGTAAGATGACTCACAGATAGATAAATGAGTTATATAGATGGGATATGTTGAGAACGAGAAAAACAGAGAGACATTCTATATATTAAGAACAGATAAAATATCAACATGAACATTGGAGCAACTTTAACATTTTTCTCTGAATAAATTAATGAGACTAATTGTTATTTTTGACAGTCTTCAATCAAAAGAAAAAATCTGTACAACTCTGAATGGTTTGGGCAAAAAATCATGTAGACACCTGATATGACAATGAAAGTGTGCTTATGAGTATTAAAATTGGTTTTATCCATGTCCATATCCACATTCATTTCCATATATATAGTGTGTGTGCATGTCTATGTGTGTCTGTGTGTCCTGCCAACTTAGCAATTCAAAAGCATATAAATGCAAGTAGATAAATAGGTGCCAGTTCAGTGGGAAAAGAACAATGTTCCATGCATCTACATTGTATTTTCATGCCAGCCACTTGAACATGGAAGAATCTTCAGAGAGAGCTGCCTCTTCATTTGTGAATCAAAGGTGAGCCCCGCCCCTTGGGTTGGTTATGACTGACAGGGGAAATTTTTATCTGTATCTACTTAAAACTTTATCTACAAATATATAAATTTGTTTTTGTGCATGTGTCTTTTCTGTTTTTTTGTCAGTCAGTCCTTCAGTGTACTGTAGACTAGGAAAGTTATGACATATAAGTCAGTACTATTTTTATCTAACCTTGTCTTGATAATGAGGACTCTGAATGCCATTACTTCTTCCTTCTGCATGATCTCTCTTTCGTTCAGTAAACATTGGAAAAGCAAAGCCCTCCCAAATACAATTGCAATGTATTTTTATTCACATACTGACCAGTTTCATTCATTATGCTGTATCAAGATTCTAGATTGTCCGAATTTTGATTTCTATCATTGTAGTGTCAAACCTATTGTAGCCACTGCTAAGTTATTTGCAAAGGTGATAAACATTTCCTCCCTCCAATCCTTTACCAAACCAAAGTCCAGAGCCCAGCACTCAACAGGAATGAACTCAACAAGAATTAAGTAGTATATGGTTTTCTGCCTAAGCAGAAGGTTGGGCTAGAGGATCTCCAAGGTCCCTTCAAACTCTGCTATTCTGTTCTGTTCTGTTCTGTTCTGTTCTGTTCTGTTCTGCTCTGCTCTGCTCTGCTCTGCTCTGCTCTGCTCTGCTCTGCTCTGCTATTCTATTCTATTCTATTCTATTCTATTCTATTCTATTCTATTCTATTCTATTCTATTCTATTCTAATTCACGTGCCCATAGAGCTCTCTCTGTGGTCACGTGGGCCATCGCTCCAGCTCAACTCTGCCATTCATGCACACGGACCTCCCCCTGGTCAGCTGGTCTTCAGATGTCTGCTGTGCATGCATGCAGTTCATGGAGCACATGCATGGGGATGAACGAGCATGTGCAGTAACACACACACATTGCATTTGGGGAATGCATTTAACCTTCATTGAGAAAGATGGCCTCATCCACATCAGACAGAATAAGAAGGAAGTATAATGGCCCATTGCTTGATCAAGAACATTGAACTATTTCCTTATATTTTAAATTTTAGAATCTCAAGAATACGTTTGCAGACTAAAAACAATCAAACTTCCCTGAATTATTCCTTTCTTGATTCTCAAATTAGGATTATTCTTCTGAGTCAAAGAAAACTCTTTTCTCCAATTGCCCAATTTTGTGTCAATGTTCGTTCCCAATTCCCCTTCTCATTTTCAAAATCAAGATTATTTATTTTCCTTTGGAGTTTCCACCACCACAATTAGTTGCCAATCAATGTGACAACCAATGGGATAGATAGCCCCTGATCATCTGATTTGTAACAGCCTCCTTCAGTGATGAGGGCAGAGGTTGGGGTAAAGCTGGGAAAATACTGTAGCAGTTGTTGGAAGATAAAACTTCCTAATCTGGGGGCAAACTGGACCTTCCCCACTGTCATTGTGGTCTTCTGTGATCTCTGAGATTTAACTCTATGCTGAAGAACGAACTACAGGAAGGATCTCCTGCAGGATATGTCAAATGTTGCTGCTGCTGCATGTACAGCTTTTTCTGCTTCAGCTTCTGCCTCAAATTCCCTGTGCCAGTATGCTGATGAAATGTCCATTTGAGGTGGTAATAGAAGAAAAGGAATGGTTCCATTACTACAAACCAGGAGACTACTGGATTACTGGAATAATGTCTGGAATCTTAGCTCGATTGTACCAATTTTCATTCTCCAAGCCTCCAACCCACCAATTGAAAAGGTAATTGTCAGCATGTCCAGGATTCTGGTGATTGATTTTACCTGCTCCAATGTTTTTTCTAGAAATGATTTCATTTCTCCTATTCCTCACCTTGAAAAAGGCAAGTCATTATTGCTCATCCCCCTTTGCTTTTGTTGAAAGAAATATCCTTCTGGGTTCAGTTCCAAGTGGGGAAAAAGACACTGGAAACATGGAGGCTGCTTGGAAGGTTTAATGGTTACAGGGCCACATGGCCTGGAGGTCCAGAAAAGAATGATCACATGCTTCAAGGTGAGAAGAGAAGGGGGAAAAGAAAAAGGGGAGAAAGAAAAAAAGTGTTGAGGTGCTGAGAGTGCCTGGGTTTTATACTCTCTGTTGGGATTTGAATTGGAGCTTGTATTCTAATTGGCTGTCAGACTCCCAGGGGCGGGGGTCTTAACTTTGTAGGCTTGGTCTGGACTACATGGCTTTACCTGAATGCTGGCTAATGCAATCTTCCCAGACCATGTGGTGAGATGGGTAATCCTATCATTTCCTGAGGGCCATCCTTAATCCCATTAGCCTGGAGTTCCTTCTTATGTAAAGTATTCTGGCCCGGGCCTTAATGGCCCACCCATTAACAAAGGTGGGGGTCAGTTTCTGCTTCTTGAGTGAGTTTCTGCTTCTTGAGTGACTATTCTTTTTAGGAGAAATATTCTGCCTTTTTAGTATTTCCTAAGCTATTTCAATTTTCTAGGAGAGGGGTGGATGCTAACTTCCTACACTTTAGAACAAGGTTCTTCAAACTTGATAGCTTTAAGACTTGTGGACTTCAGTTCCCAGAATTCCTCCTCCAGTCATGTTAGCTCTGGAATTCTGGGAGTTGAAGTCCACAAGTCTTAAACATGCCAAATTTGAAGACCCTTGCTTTAGAGGAAAGGCTCCTGTGGATCATGATGATTTTGTAAATCCTGAGTTTTAAAAGTTCCTTTTAAGCTATTCAACAACACTGGGCAGCACTGCGCACTGCCAATACTGTCCCACATTAACTCTTGCATGGATGGGTTCTGCCTGCTTTCAAAATGATTACCTTGGATTGTGGAGTTAGCAACTTATTTATTCATATTTATCTTATTTATTTATTAATAATAGTGAAACCGTAATAAAGTAATTAAATGAATACCTTAGAACAGAGTGAGATGTCTTTTATTTTCTCCCCACTATTTCTTCCCTTTCCTTAGATTTACTCTGTAATTCCTACCACTCTCTCCACTCTTTCTTTCCACTCTTTAACACTTTTGTGGCTTCCCTATTCATTTTGGTTTAAATAAGAGGGATACTTTTTAAAAACCAAATTCAAAGAAGGGAGAGACTTGAGGTGATAAGTTAATATTTAGTCACAGAGGAATCACATTAACTGTAGTTAACTGCAGAATATAGGACAACAATTCTAAAGCCATGAATATTCTGCAGCAAATGTCTAGGATCTAAAAAAGGTCTAATCCAGCATTTGAATCCAGCTGTTAGTCATCTCCAGGGTGGTATAACAAGAAGAAATCAGATAATATAATCACAACATACACAATATACACTTGGTAGCATCACTTATTAACATTCTGGAGGAGTGGGAAGATACAGATTTTCCCCCAAACATTGGGCTTGGAATAAGGGTTGCGAGCTGTGAGAATATCAATTCCGGTGCCTGGTGGTAAGGATATAATTCTAATTAAATTTTATGGATTTTTGTGAATTGATATATTAGCTTTGCCAATAGGTTAGCCAATAAAATAAATGCTTTGGTTTTGTAAAAGTTTATTCAAAGACTGTGAAGCAGTTAAAATATTAAGAAAACTTCATACTTTCTTTTAGAGTAAAAAGTTACTATTACTATTGTAACTGTTTTCCTTACCTGGCTACTGACCTATAAGAATAATTTTCCTCATTTTTCCCTCCCAAATCATAACTTGGAGAAATTTACAGGCAGAATCAGTTCTGGTGATTTAGATAGGATTACTTTCATCTGGACATAACATGCTTGCTATCTGTCTCTGACAATTCTTTTGCCAAGAAGCTCCTAGTGCTGTCAATGGTACTGCTTTTCTCATAGAAATTTCAAAAATGTCTTATGACCTGCGAAGTCCAAATAAATGAATAATTTAATTAAATAATGAGTATCTGATATCTTTTTGGCATTGCATTATATAGATACAAAGCTACAGTAAACATGACATGCTTTTATGAAAATTCAAACTGAAAGTTTATTTATTTATTGGAATTTGTCAAACAAAAATGAAAACAACAATAAGAGAATAAAAAATACAATGACAGGGACATTAGTACACTTATGCATGGCCCTACTGACCATTTAAGTATGATGTAAGGTCCATGGAAGTCAATTTGTGACTGAAACTGTGAAAATTTGTAGCCGAGACAACCAAATCAGGTAGGGCATTCCTGACTTTGACAACTTTATTACAGGAATCATATTTCTTTACAGTCAAGTTTAGAACGATATACATTGAGTTTAAAGTGGTTGTTCGTGCCTATTATTGCGATTAAAACAGAAAAAGTCGGTTAGAAGTAAAACATTACTACGTATAATTTTTTTGTGGAATGCTTAGGTCTGGCCACAAGTAATACAGTCCTAAGTTATCCAAACAGAGAATTTCGAGTCTAGTAGCAAAAGGGATTCTATTGTTTACAGAAGAGTGCAAGACTTTTCTCGTGAAGTACTTCAGAACCTGCTCGATTATAGTGAAGCTAGATATATGGTGGGGATTTCAAACAAACAATACTCTCAGATTGGTCTAGCATAAGTTTTATAAACTCTAATTAGCAATACAATGTTTACAAAAAAAAAGTTTCACAAAATTAAATTTACAACTCTGAATGCTTTTTTTTAGCAATGCTATTATAGTGACCTTTGGAGCATAAATCATCAGAGATAAATACACATAGGTCCTTAACAAGGTGAGGGTCATTTGCTAGATCAATGCCACCCAGCTTATATTTGACACTCTGATTATGTTTACCAATATGTAAGACAGAGAATTTATTAATCAAAATTTGAAGTTGCCAAATAGGTCAACATTCAGACATCTAGTCGTGATCACTTTGCATAACAACAGAATTATCTGTAGAATAGAATAATTTTATGTCATTGGCAAAATGAATGCAATTGCTTTTAAGTTGATCATATAAATCGTTAATATAGAGCAAAACAAGATGATGAAATTTTTTATGTTGCAGTGAGAACACCTTCTACCACATTCTGCCCTTCTTGTTGGCTGTTCTTGAAGTCAACCAAAATTCAAGGCTCTTACCCAACATCACCTTGGGCTACAACATCTATCAGAACTTTTTCAATGCAAGAATGACATATGAGGCCATGCTGGATGTGCTGTCTATGGGACAGGAGAACGTCCCAAATTACAGATGTGGAAGACAAAAGAACCTGCTGGTGATGCTTGAAGAGATGGATTCTGAACTCTTTGATCATATGTCAAATGTCTTGAGCATCTATAAAATTCCACAGGTATAAAGCCAAATGAAATTAATTCTGTGTTGTAAATTGTTCAGATTTGCCTAGAAGGCAGCACTTGTATATATTTCTCCAAATAAATTGAAAGTCAGAGAGTATATATTAGAAGAGCTGAAATAATTTTTAATTCACAAAGCGTGTGTGTGTATGTACACACATATGTATAAAAGGTAAAGGTTTCCCTCGCACATATGTGCTAGTCATTTCCGGCTCTAGGGGGCGGTGCTCATCTCCATTACAAAGCCGAAGAACTAACACTGTCTGAAGACGTCTCCGTTGTCATTTGGCTGGCATTACTAAACACTGAAGGCACACAGAATGCTTCCCACCAAAGTGGTCCCTATTTTTCTACTTACATTTTTATATGCTTTTGAACTGCTAGATTGGCAGAAGCTGGAACAAGTAATGGGAGCTCACTCCATTACGTGGCTAGGGATTCCAACCACTGAACTGCTCACCTTTCTGATTGACAAGCTCAGCATCTTGTGTATCTGTATGTATATGCACAGTATACATATATATATATGTGTGTGTGTGTGTGTGTATCTGTATGTATGCATATCTATTGTATATATTTGTATGTGTATATTCGTAACTCAAGAATCCATTTGATTGAATCACATTAAATAAACATGATCCCTCCCTGATTTGCCCAATGAATTTGCTAATTGAATGCACATGAGGGATTAAATGCACATGAGGGATCTCAGGGTGGGGATGGCCATGCAGACCTAGTGTTGGAAGAGGCCACTCAAAGTCTCCCCTGATACTCCATACTCACTTACAATCTCTTGGGACTCCCATAGTTCTTCCCCCCCACATCCTGTCCTGGGTCACCTTTGCTTTGTTAGCCTCCTGGATCCACTTCCTTCCTAAATCCCATTTCCCATGGATTGCTTATTTTTTGGAAGATCTGCAGAGCTCCAGAAGAGGCTGGCCCAGTGGAAGAGAAGCTGAAGTGTTTTATTCAAATGATGGTGAAGCTATAAGAATGTGAAATCTAAGGAAAACAATTTTTCCAGCTTCTTGGTAAAAGAGCTTGGCTTTGGGCCATGTGGCCAGCAGGCCTCTGATAGTAGAAAAGGCCTTGGTGCAACCATTGGGAATTTTGAAAATGATGACTTTTGAAAAGCAAGACTTTGTCCTAGAACGTACAAGGGTTGGATCAGAGACTTTTAAACATTTTGAAAATTTACTGACCAATACAAAAAAGATATTTTCCCACAGAATCATAGAATAAAAAATCCAACTCCTTTCATAGAGGAGGAATGGTCAAATCACTACAGACAAATTCCTGTCCAATTTTTCCTTGAAAATATCCAGCAATGGAGCTCCAGGAGACAGGCTGTTCCAAATCTTAATAACTCTCACAGTGAGGAATTCCTCATTTTTGTAATCTTGAGACTGAAGTAAAAAATTAAAAAAAAGCTATGTAGAAAAAAACGAATAGGTCAAGACAGCTAGAGGGCACTTCCAGGAAGCAGCTTTTACATACTTTCTCTAGTGTACAAGACAGAATAAAATATGTCATAATATTATTTCATAGTTTGAACTGGAGCTTGGCACAATGCCAGTTGTCTTGGGGTTTTGCATTTCAAATGTCTGAAATAAATCCAGCCAATTAAAGAGTTTATATAGAAATATTTGAACTCAATGATATGGATGAAGACAATAAAAAATTATACCAATATTAAACAATTGCTAGGGAGGAGATGTTACGAACAATATTTCAAGGCCAACATATGAAACATAAGCAATAATAATCCATGAGAAATTAATATGTTTGTCAGTTTAAAAATATATTCCATGAGCGTATAGCAGTATTCCAGTATTTGAGAGGCTGCCACAAAGAGGAGGAGGTCCATTTATTTTTCCAAAGCACCAGAAGGCAGGACAAGAAATAAAGGATGCAAACTAATAAAGGAGAGAAGCAACCTGGAAATAAGGAGAAACTTCCCAACAGTGAGGACAATTAACCAGTGGAACAGCTTTGCCTTCAGACATTTTGGGTGCTTCATCACTGGGGTTTTTAAAGAAAAGACTGGACAGTCATTTATCTGAAATAGTATTGAGTCTCCTACTTGAGCAGGGATGTTACTCGATTTCATTGAGGGCTGCATCAGGGTTATGTCTGACCTCAGCGGGAGGCGTGACGAAGGTGGGCATGGCCCTCATGATGTGACTTGTGTCAGGGGGCACCTGTGGTGGCCCGAATGCTCTTCCAACAAAAACAGAGCTTGGGAGGATGGGGGAGGCACGTACAGCCCTCGCAAACTCTATTTTTGTCTGGAATGGCCTCCTGCAGCCCTCTGCCAGCCAAAACATGTGTGGCCCTCTCTAATTCCATTTTTGCTGGCAGAGGCACTGCGGGCCGGTCCTTTGCTATTTCCAGGGCAGCCCTGCAGGTCAGATATAAGCATCCCACAGGCCAGATCCGGCCCCCGGGCCTTGAGTTTGACATCCCTGGACTAGGTTCTCCTGCTTGAGCATGTGGATGGACTGGAAGACTTTCCACCTCTATTCTGAGTAACTAAATGATTGATTGGATGGGTAACCCACAGAGTTATAATGTGACCAGAAAGCTCTATGAGGACTACCAATGTACATTACCCACAGGTAATTCAGAGCTCCCTGGTGTCAGGGTTCCAACAAATGTTCTAATTAATTCATGAGCCTCGAGCCAAGTTTCAAAAGAAATCCAACTATTTATCAGGAGACACATGTTGTTATCAGGAGACACATGTTGACACATCCTCCCAGGGTGTGTCATAAATCACATTCTCCAATGAATCACTTTCACCGTGTTGTGGAATATACATCTCTCTGGCTGGGTTTGATAACTTGAGGCACCATCTGAAGAAAAGTATAGGTGGAATGTGCATCCCAGGAACAAACTGCTCCATCAGATCTCCCCCACTATTCCTTCTTATGGCAAGTTGAGAACAAGCCAGGAATGGTTTACAAGTTGACACCTGGTTTCAAAGTGAGCATACAAAACAACAGGACAGAACATCAAGGGAACTAGCAAAATTCATACAGTTTGAAACATCTCTCAGCACTGGGGGAAGGCCCTTAGATTTACCTTCTAACTTTCATTGTTAAAGCTGTCACAAAGTACCAATACCTTTTCTTTTATCTTAGATCAACTATAGTGTCATCAACCAGGTGGCCGAGCAAAACCATCACTTTCCTTTTTCATATCGGATGACCCCAAACCAAGAACCTCCTTACTCAGCAATTGTCCAGCTGCTCCTACAGTACCAATGGATGTGGATCGGCCTCCTTTCTGAGGACAATGAAAGAGGAGATAAATTCAAAAGACGCTTGGAAGTTCTCGCTTTAAAAAATGGGATTTGCATTGTCTTCTCAGGAACCGTCCCAGAAGCAAATATACAGTCAAGTGCTGGAGAAACTCTCATGCAAGAAAAAAGGAAAATGTTCAATTCTCTTATCAAGAGTCAAATAAAAATTATAGTATGTCAACTGGATTTTCAGGCCTCAGGAATTTTAGCAGCAACAATACAAATAATTGATATGACTAATACATCCCTCGTATGATCCCAGTATCTGATGACACTTCCAACATTTCACCGATTTATCTTTAAACTTCTTTGCTAGTCTTGCCTGGGGTAGGTGCCACCTCTAAAACATCTTGTATAAATTCTCTTTATAGGCTGTTGACATTGTTAATTTATAATTTATAGTCCATAATTTCTGCCATTTATCTAAATCTATCCCATATCCAAAATTTTTCCCCAAAGCAATCATAGTCTCTTTAATCTGTTCTTCTTCTAGTTTCACTGCTAATAGATAGCCATACCATTTTTTAATCATCTTTTCTTCAGTACCTGTCAAAATTTTATCTAATTCAGTCAATTCTTTGTAAAACCCATATGTCTTGTTGTCTTTTTCATATCTAGAATGTATTTGCATACATGAATACCAATTCACATTTACTCTTTGTTAATCTAATCCTTGTTTTGTTTTGAGTTCACCCTTTTCACTTAAACATCATTATATCTAACAATATGTTCCATTTTAAAAACATTTGGATACACAAATGCCTCCATTGTTGATAACCAGAACGGTATTTTCAAATAATGTTGTTCCCTTATTTTCTCCCATGTCAACAATAAAGCATCTCAAATATAATGTCTCTGAAAATAACCATATGCCTTACAGACCCCTCACATCCTGGTCATAAACTGTTTCAACTCCTTCCCTCAAAACGATGATATAGAGCACTGCACACCAGAACAACTAGACACAAGAACAGTTTTTTCCCGAAAGCCATCACTCTGCTAAACAAATAATTCCCTCAACACTCTTCAACTATTTACAAAGTGTACACTACTATTACTGTTAATCTTCTCATCACTCCTTATCACCCATCCTCTCCCACTTGTGATTGTAACTATGTTGCTTGTATCCTCACGATTTATATTGACTGTTTCCTAGTATGATTTGATGTGGATTGTACCCTATGACTATCATTAAGTGTTGTACGTTATGATTCTTGATTCTTAACTAATGTTCCTTCTTTATGTATACTGAGAGCATTTACACCAAGACAAATTCCTTGTGTGTCCAATCACACTTGGCCAATAAAGTATTCTATTCTATTCTATTCTATTCTATTCTATTCTATTCTATTCTATCCTACTTTTCTTATACCATAAAAATGCATGCCATCCCAATTGTAAATTGTGCGCTTCCAATATTAACAGCCTAATATTTCCATTCTTTCATCCACATCAATGTTACGGCTGATAGCCTCCTCTTATTCTAGCATCTTGTAACAATTTTAATTTAATCCTTGTCTTTTTTCCCTGCCATATATATTTCAACATCATTTTATTTAAGTCCTCATAATATTCTTTCCCTAACTTTATTGGAATTATCTGGAATAAGTATTGTATTCTTGGTAATATATATTCATTTTAATTGTCTATATTCTCCCTATCAAGGTTAGTTGTAATTTTTTTCCATTTATCTAAATCTGTCACAATCTGTTGTTTTACTCTACAATAATTCTCCTCTTTAAGTGTTCCACATCTTGTCGTCAGTTGTATCCCCAGGTATTTCACTTTTTTAGTGATCTGAATGTTTAACCTGTCCATCAATTGTTTTCTTTGCCTTTCCGTTATGGTCTTCACTAAAATCTTAGTGAAGATTTTTTCTTTATTTATCTTCAGTCCTGCCACCTCTCCATATTCTTCTATCATTTTTATCAACTTAGGACCTGACTCTAATGGTTCTTCTAGTATAAAAACCAGATCATCTGCAAATGCTTGTAATTTACACTCCACATTTAATCTTCATTCCCTTTATTTCCTTATTTTTTTAATATTTCTATTTAGCACTTCCAAAGTTAATAATGGAGACAGAGGACATCCTTTTGTAGTTCCTTTCTTAATATTAATATTATCAGTTAAGTCTCAATTTATCATTACTTTTGTTGATTGTTTGTAATATATTGTCTCAATCATTTTGATAAACCTTTCGCCAAAGCCCATCTCTTCCATTTGCAACAACATAAATCACCAATTGACGTTATCAAATGCTTTCTATGCATCTAAAACACCCAATGCCATTTGTTGAATGAGCTTCATAGCATTCCAGTGTATTCAATATTGTCCTTATGTTATCTTTTATTTGTCTCTTAGGCAGAAAGGCATTTTGATCTGTATGTATAAAATAGTTTAAGTATCTTTTAAGTCTTTCTGCCATTATAGAGGCAAATATTTTATAGTCTGCATTCAACAGGGATATCGGTCTATAGTTTTTTAACTGTTTTTTTATCTTCTTTTGGTATAAGAGTAATATATGTCTCTGTCCATGAATTGGGTACTTTAGCTTTTATCAGTACCTCATTCATTACATCTAACATTGTGATACTAAGTGATTCCTGTAATTTCTTATAAAATTCTGCTGGTAGTTCATCTGGACCAGGAGCTTTTCCAGTGTTTTGTCTGTTTATCACCTCTGTCAGTTCCATCATGGTTATTTTCTCTTCTAGCATTAACTTAGTTTCACTTGATATTTTGGTTAGTTCTGCTTCTTGCAAGTTTTGTTTTAACTTTTTCTTCTTCAATTGTCTCTTGTTCATATAGTTTCTCATAATATTTTTGTACTATTTCTTTCTTTTCTTTGTTCCCATAGCGAACCATTCCATTCTCATCTGTTAATTGCAGCATCCTTTTCAACTCCCGCTCTTTTTTCAGTTTATATGCTAACCATCTTCCTGGTTTATTTGCATTTTTGAAAAAGTTTTGCTTAGCACTCCTAATTTTTTGTGCCAACTCTTCTTTTTCCATTAACCCCAGTTTGTTCTTAGCTATGTCCATTTGACTTTATGATTCTTTTGTTGCTGATATCTTCTTAATTCTTTCTCCAAATTCTTGTAGTCCTCTTCTAGGATCTGTTGTGCTTGTCTTTTTTTAATATTGCTCTTTCTTGTATAAGTTATGATCAGGCCTCTGGTATAGGCCTACATTGTATCCCATGCATTTTGCAGTGAAGTTTCTTCCTTCTTATTTTCTTTAAAGAAGAAAGCCAGTTCTTTTCCCAAAGTTTTCATGAATTCTTTTTCTTTCAGAATTGAATTATTTAAAGTCCATCATGACCTTTTCCTTTGTCCCATCCATTTGACCCATATTGGATTATGGTCTGCCCAGGTACTTGTTTCAATGTTTATTTCTTGTATATTTAAAATTAATTCTAGTGTCATCCAAATCATATCTATTCTTGACCATGATGAATGTCTATTTGAGTAAAATGTCTCTGTTTTTGATGTTGATTTTTCTCCATTTGTCTCCGATACATACTTCCTCTGCTATCTTAAAAAAAGATATTGGTATTTCTGTATTTCTATTTTTTTATTTATCTTCTGTGTTTTATAGTTAAACTCTGCATCTACAATAGCACTAATATCTCCCAGAATGCATATACAATCATACTCCAGTTCTGTTATTTTCTTGTGTAATTTTGATGTTTCAGTGTTACCATCCTGGAGCTGAAGGATAGGGGGGGTGGGGAAATAGAGATAGTTGAGGTTTTGTAGCCAAAACAAAATACTTTCTCCTGGGAACCAAGGACATTCCCACTGATGGCTGGGGGAGGATGAGTGAAGTCACCAGGCAATCAGGTGACACCTTGATTGGACCAAGTGACTGATGGTTTGGAAAGGGGAGGAAAACGTTTACTTTTAATTAAGTGAAAATCATAGGAACATTTAGAGTCAGTTTTCACCAACCTATGCCTAAATGATATATCGAATAAAACTGATATTTGAGGAACCTGCTTGCCTCAGAGTCCTGTTTGCTATGGGCATATTATCAGGAACCCTGACAGTGAGTTAGAGAGACATGATAGAGAAAAATCTTTCAAAGTTAAACAATTTGTGCTAGTTTGGGATGCTTTTGTAACAGAAATAGCTCAATGCTGACAAAATGTAATTTTCAAAGTTAAACAAGCTTCAGAATAGTCCAACAATCCTCAACTCTTTATTGTGATCACAAAGTCATCTAGTCTCCAAGTTAGGAGTTCAGCTGGATTTTTTGTTTTGGATTAAAATTGGACTTTGCTATATAAAAGATTGTAACATAGCAACAAGGTATAAATCAAAGCATCTTCTGGGAGCAACAAAAGGTTCATCCAGCCATCTTCTGAACACTTCCATAGTTTCTCTTTGAAAGAGATAACATCACTATGCAATTTTTGTTACATTACTAGCCCAAAGTTAAACTCCGCTAACTGCATCTTGATCAGGACTGATGGTAAAATTGTATTCTCCATCTTCTCCCATGACAAGTTTTCCCATGTCTGCAAATGGTCTTGCCTCAGATGGGCTGTGATGGTGAAGCAGCAAAACATAGAACACAAAACTGAAAATAATAGAATTTGAAAGGATCTCAAAGGTTCCCTAGTCCATCCCATTAATTGAGCAGGGCACCCTATGCCAGGGGTTTTCAAACTTGACAGTTTTATGATTTGTGGATTTCCACTCCCAAAATTCCTCCTCCAGTCATGTTAGCTCAGGAATTCTGGGAATTGAAGTCCACAAGTCTTAAACTTGCCAAGTTTGAAGACCCTTGCCCTATATCCTTTCAGACAAATGATTGCCCAAGTCTGTTTTTGAAAGCCTCCAGTGATGGAGCACTCACAAAATCTGAAGGCAAGCTATTCCATTGATTGACTGCTTTCACTGTTAGGAAATTCCTCTTTAGTTCTAGGTTGCTTCTCTCCTTCATTAGTTTTCAATCATTGTTTCATATCTTGCCTATTGGTGCTTTGGGAAATGCTTTGACCCCCACCCCAGAACTGGATGCAGTATTTTAAATATGGTCTTACTAAGGCTTTTTAAATCAATATTAGAACTTCATGTGATCTTGATTCTATCTTTCTGTTAATGCAGCCTAGGATTGCATTGACATTTTTGTCTGCTGCCACACATTGTTGGGTCATATTTATGTGATTGTCCACTAGGACTACAAGATCCTTCTCAGTTACTGGCATTAAGTCAAGTTTCACATAGTCTGTAACCTATACTATTGTTTTTTCTTGCCTCAGTGGAAAATCTTACTTTTATCTGTGCTGAATTTCATTTTGTTAGGTAGACATGTTCAATTTTCAGATCTTTTCAGATCTTTTCAGATCTTGAGTGTTTTGTATTCAAATACTCACCCACGATTGGTTGCTCCTTTCGGCAGGAAGTTTGTATCACTGTCATTGGCTGGTGAGCCGCGAGCAGCCTATATAAGAAAGGCTGCCGCGGCTCCGAAGCCATTCCATTCCTGAAAGTAAAGAAAGATAACTAGTCAATTGAATGTGTGCGCCTCGTTCTTCTGCCTCCAGAACACTGGCGACGAGGATGGGATCGAGACATTAGAAATTCAATTGAGTGCGGAGCAGCGAAGTTCGAGCGGAAGATGTCTGGCAATAACACGCCACCCGAGCAGTTCAACCCTGCCAAGGAGGAATGGCAATCATACGTGGATCGTTTCCTGATGTTCTTAGAGAGCAGCAGTCTCGGAACATAGGAAAAGAGCTGTTTTCCTGACCCATTGCGGACCCACAGTCTTCCGAATGGCAAAGATGCTAGCGGCACCCACAGATGTAAAAACATTGACCTGGCCAGAATTAGAGAAGATCCTCCGGGTTCATTATGCGCCAACCGTATCAAGTCTGATCAAGCGGCATGAATTCTACTTAAGAAACCAGAAAGAGGACGGAAGTATTGCCGATTTTGTAGCAGCTTTAAGGGACATCGGTGGAGAGTGTGAATTTTTGAACTTCGATGAAGCTCTAAGAGACCGCGTGGTCCTCGGGTTGAAAGACCTTACGTTACAGAGCCATCTACTAAACCAGTCCGAAAATCACAGTAAAAGAAGCCATAGAGGAAGCCACCGTGGCAGAAGCCACACACAAATCGACTGCCAAAATGTAGAAAATCAATAAATCGGCAGGTTACATCAGTAAGGAGCCATCTAGACCAGAAGGAGAGAAAGAAAAAACCACAACACATCATGAGGACATCGAGCCGGAGACCAGTAGCGAGGAAGATGACGTATGTCACTTAAAGGCGGGGAAAGATAGAAAAGAGCGGGCCGGCAGGAAAGTTGAATTTGAATGTAACCGATGCGGGGGAAACCACCCCCGGTCAGAATGTCATTTCATTGACGCTATTTGCCGGAAATGCGATAGGAAGGGGCAGATAGCTAGAGTATGCTGGTCCAGAACGAACTACAGCCCGCGATGGAGATGGAGCCCACCACTGAGAGAAAGAGAGAGAGAGAGAGAGAAAGAGAGGAAACCAAACAGTCGTTGGAGCCTGAAAGGAAGACACAAGAGAAACAAAGACATAACCTACAGAAGAGAGGAAACCCAGCAAACTGTAATCATCGGCCACTCAGACACACGAAATGTAAGAAAAGTCCACATCCAAGTAAAAATTGAAGAGTAGGATTGCAAGATGGAGGTAGATTCGGGATCTTTCTTATCAATGCTCTCCTGGACAACCATCAAGAAACTGATTCCTGACATTCAGCGAGATGAGCTGGAAACCCTCAAAGATTACCAAGGCAACAAAGAAAACCCTCAAAGATTACCAAGGCAACAAGATTCCAGTGGTTGGTGTAGGACATTTCCACATTACATTCAAAGATCATACGGAAATCCTCCTGCTCACCATCGTCGACTGAAATAAACCCAGCCTTTTGGGACTTGAATGGTTTGAGCCGTTGGGGATTGGAATGACGGGCGTTAACCAGATCGCTGAAACAGACCGGGAGGAGGACCTCGTCAGGGAATTCCAAGATCTTTTCAGCGGCGGCCTAGGCAAGTACTGGGGTAACCCGATTTCTTTTAATCTAAACCCAAATGTGACCCCTATTCGACTTAAAGCAAGGCGTGTGCCTTTTGCATTGAAACCTAAGATTGACGAACAACTGGACAAACTTATCAAACAAGGGGTTCTAGAACCGATAGATCACGCCAAATGGGAGACCCCTATTATCACCCCCAGTAAAGCAGATGGTTCAGTCCGGATTTGCGGGGACTATAAGGCTACCCTGAACCACGCACTGCAACAAAGTGCATACCCCGTTCCGGTTGTTCAGCACTTATTACATTCAATAAAAGGGGGTAAAATTTTTGCTAAACTTGATCTGGCCCAAGCGTATCAACAGTTGCCAGTAGATTCCCAAACGGCCGAAGCCCAAACTATTGTCATGCACCGGGGAGCCTTTAAATGCAAACGATTTCAATTTGGCGTTAGCATGGCTCCCGGAATTTTTCAATGTTTGATGGAGCGCCTTCTCCACGTAATCAAAGGGGTCATCCCCTACTTTGATGATGTATTAATTGCGGCCAAAACTAGGGCTCAGCTTAAAGTCCGCCTACGACAAGTCCTCACTAAATTCACAGAAGCCGGTCTCAAAATAAAAAGAGAAAAGTGCACACTAATTACAGATAAGTTTGAATTTCTCGGCTATTTAATTGATGGTGATGGTATTCACCCCACTGAAGGGAAAGTCCGCGCAATCAAAGACGCCCCCATTCCTACCAACAAAGGGGAGCTACAAGCCTTTTTAGGACTTATTAATTTCTATCATGTGTTTTTGCCGCAGAAAGCTATGGTAGCAGAACCTTTGCATAGGTTACTTGATAAAGATGCTTCCTGGAAGTGGGGCAGCCGGGAAGATGTGGCATTCCAACAAATCAAGGACCTTATTACATCTACCAAGGTATTGATTCAATACAACGAGATACTACCCTTAACTTTGACTTGTGATGCCTCCCCATTTGGCGTCGGGGCGGTTCTAAGCCACGTCCTACCAGATGGCAGGGAGGCTCCCATAGCCTTTCATTCTAAAATGCTGTCTAAAGCCCAACGCAACTATAGCCAGCTCGATAAAGAAGCTTTGGCCATTATATCGGGCATTAAACGCTTTCATGAATACCTCTATGGTCGACCCTTTTCTGTAATAACCGACCACAAACCGTTATTGGGAATTCTAGCTGGGGACAAGGCAACCCCTAACATTTTGTCACCTCACATGATCAGATGGTCAGAGTTCCTGGCCGCCTATAACTATACCTTGCTTTATCGACCAGGCCATTCCATCACTCACGCTGATGCTTTGAGCCGCTGTCCATTACCTAGATACAGACAATGATCCTTGTCCGAGCATTTCCACCCTACAAATCAAAGCCATGCCTAATTTTCCGATGACAGCTGCAGAAATCGCCCACGAAACGTCTAAGGATTGTCTCCTTAACAGAGTTGCTACCTGGGTTGTGAAGGGTTGGCCGGAATCTGACCTCAAGGACTGTATGAAACCCTTTAAACAAAGGCAAACCGAACTTTCCCTCCTTAAGGGTTGTTTACTGTGTGGGGATTGGGTTGTTATACCTCCTCGGCTGAGAGATCCAATTTTGGACCTTCTTCATGATGGACATCCGGGAATGGTGAAAATGAAGGCCTTGGTCAGAAGTTATGTTTGGTGGCCAGGTTTGGACAAAGATTTGGACAAAGATATTGGGAATTGGGTGGCTGGTTGCAAATCCTGCCAAGAGTCCCGACCTGCACCCCCGCAGGCACCAGTAGCTGAATTGGAACTGCCCAGGGGCCCCTGGTCAAGGATCTATATTGATTTCGCGGGTCCCATGAGAGGTTACATGTTTTTGATCCTAGTTGACGCTTACTCCAACTGGTTGGAGGTAAGCCTTATGCACTCTACATCCTCTGACGCTGTCATTCGACAGCTCCGTAAATTGTTCGCAACACACGGGTTACCTGATGTTTTGGTCTCTGACAATGGGCCCCAGTTCACCTCCACAACTTTTGAGAGTTACTTAGCTAGCCTAGGAATAAGATATGCCCTAACTGCGCCGGCCCATCCGGCGGCAAATGGCAGAGCAGAACGTATGGTTCGATTTACTAAAGAAACCCTTAACAAGTTAGGCCCTGGCCCCATTCAGGAATGCATCGATAAACTTTTATCAATCCAGCATACAATGCCTAGCACGACCACGAATAAAACCCCGGCTGAGTTGCTGATGGGTAGAAAATTATGATCCTCTTTGGACCGTTTACACCCTAACTATTCCACAGAAAAACCAATAGACTCATCTAGCAAACTCCGCAGGTTTAAAGTAGGGGATCTAGTATATGCCAAGAATCTAGTGGGAGACCCATTATGGGTTCCAGCCACTATTACCCAAGTCACCGGGCCACAATCATACCGCCTAAATACCTCTGACAATAGGGACTGGAAGAGGACATATTGACCAGTTACGTTCCCGCACCCTTGCACGGGCATATGACAAGCCAAGGGGGGAAAGGGATTACCCAATTACACAAGAAGAGGGAGACCCTTCAAACACATACCACCCCCAGACAAGCAACGACAACCTAACACTACCACAAACACCCCTATCGCTAGCTCCGGTCGAAGTTCGCAACTACACACCTGAGGCTGAAGGAATCAACATCAACAGTGGACCAGGCAGGAGATGAGCATCCGACGGGAAGAGTCCTGGAAGGGAGCGGCCTAGCCGTCTCAAATAACAGGGCAAGGCCCGTCAGGAGCGGCATGGCGGGCTCTACCTTCCAGATGGTTCCGCGAGAAGGGACGGAGGAGTCAACAGGTCCGGCCGCACCGGCCGCTGGCGAAGGGAGTGAATGACTTGCGCAGGTCCAGTCAGACCCACAGGAGCCCCGCCTACTTATGTGATTACGTAACCTAGGCGGAGCTCCAGATTGGTCGGACTGGACCAAGAGGGGAGGAGTGTTTTGTATTCAAATACTCACCCGCGATTGGTTGCTCCTTTCGGCAGGAAGTTTGTATCACTGTCATTGGCTGGTGAGCCGCGAGCAGCCTATATAAGAAAGGCTCCGAAGCCATTCCATTCCTGAAAGTAAAGAAAGAGAACTAGTCAATTGAATGTGTGCGCCTCGTTCTTCTGCCGCCAAAACAATGAGCTTCTGGGGTGTTGCCTATTCCTGCCAACGTAGTGTTGCCTGTAAATTTGATGAGTTCCCCTTCAATTCCCTCGCCTAGATCTTTTTTGAAGACATTGAAGGGTGCTCGGCCTAAAATGGAAGCTTGAGATATCCCATTGCTTACTTCCCTCCATGTAGATAAGGTTCCTCAGAGGATTACATGTTGAATATAATTTGGAAGCTAGTTAAAAAGCCACCTGATGGTGTTGTTATCTATTCCATGTTTTCAAGAATGTGAGATAAATATTGAACAAAGAGCTGTAAATTCCTGGAGAATGACTGAAAGAAGCGTCCCATGAAATCTCTTTAAGACTGTAGTGATGATTTGAAGAGGTTGAATTATTCAGAGTACCTCCAATCCAGAATAAGAGCAAGAAAAACATTGAATAAAGGCTCAAATTGTAATAGATTTTTCTATGTTCCTGCAGCTCCATAGGTTCCTGAAAAACTTCCAACATCACAATATTTCCAGAGATGGGATTTCTTTTGATGAAAATGGAGTTCCTGTTGGTGATTTTGATATCATGCACTGGACATCAGTTTGGAACAAATCAGATGCGGGGGTGAAAATTGGGAGTGTAGAAACCCAATCCTTCTCGGAAGTCAAGATTTCTGTCAATCAAAGTGCCATCCAATGGCCAACTTTATTTAACAAAGTAGTTGAGACTGCTTGGATTTTGCTCTTCTATTTATCTCCATAAGTGTAAATTTTCTGCTCATAAATAATTCTGATTGAGACGAATTGAGATAACTTCTAACTAAGAGAACTTAAAGCCTCATTAACTTATTAGATATCATTTTACTTTAGAGGTCTTACAATAATGTATCACACACTGGAACCTGCTGCATTGTATTGTGGAATTTGCAATCTACATTATTAAACTGGAATATGTTGCCATAATTTATAGTACATTAAATTCTTGTTTTCAATGACAGAAAATCCAGAATGCCTATAGAGATTCTCAGTCATACAGGTCATGGTTGTGCCAAAGGTGTTTTTTCAGAAGGAACCTGGACTTTGTTTCCCCTTGAAGATGTTTCACTTCTCATCCAAGAAGCTTCTTTATTTCTGATTGAATGGTGGAGGATGGAAGGATTTGGAACTGCTGAAAAGACTGTGTTGTAAACAGGATATAGATTCAGCAATTGCAGGAAAGTTCCACACCTATTTGCACTATTCACGTGATCCTGAGGACACAGATAAATTCCAAGAGGCCTCAACAACTTTCAGAAAGACTGCTAATCACCAGATGACTGCAAAGTATATAAATCTTTCCATACTCCACCTTTCAGTTAGAACTGAAGAAGCTTCTGGAATGAGAAGTGAAACACCTTCAAGGGAAAACAAAGATATTTTGAAAAAGCACCTTTGGGAGAAAATCCAGAATAGGAAGGGTTTAGCCCACTGAATTGCATAATAGGAAGATATCATTAAGAATGTAGTGAGAGAAATGAGGGCAGCTAAAAAAATGTAATTTACATATGATGATACAATGACCAGTTGTAGGACAGAAAATAGGGACTCTAGAGAAAGCTTGATTTTGGAGGTTTCCTGAGAAAGCTAAGATGGAGAAAAAATATGTACAAGTTATAGAATTCTCATACATGCTCTAAGGAGAAACATCTTTTGCAATGGAACTCCTTTCCTTTGGAAAGAAGAATAATGCAACAGAATGAAGAGAATGACCCTTCATTTGCCCTTTGCAAGTAGAGTAATTAAAATTCATGACACTACTTCTTGACTTGCTTTGCTCAATGTGATACTGACTTTTGGAAGCCAGTTGATTTCAGTTAACCCCCTCTAATTCATACTAATCTTTCAGTTTATGTTTAAAGGTAAAGGTTCTCCTTGAACATACGTGCTAGTCATTTCCAGCTCTAGGAGGTGGTGTTCATCTCCATTTCAAAGCCAAAGAGCCAGCACTGTGCAAAGACATATCCGTGGTCATGTCGCCAGCATGACGAAACACTGAGGGCATGTGGAACTCTGTTACTTTCCCACCAAAGTGGTCCTTATTTTTCTACTTGCATCTTTATATGCTTGCAAACTGTTTGGTTGGCAGAAGCTGGGACAAGTAATGGGAGCTCACTCCATTATGTGGTGCTAGAGATTCAAACCGCCAAATTGCCAACATTTCTGATTGACAAGCTGAGCATCTTAGCCACTGAGCCACCATGTCCCTTTATATATTGCCTCTAATTTATATATTGTTCTGATTAATCATTCGGTTTATGTTTAGATGGTGCCTCATTCAAGATGTACAGAAAGTTGCTCCCCAGGTTATGCCAAGCTTGTGAGAGAGGGAGCCCCAGTTTGCTGCTACGACTGTTCTCTGTGTATGGAAGGAACATTCTCTGGGCAAGAAGGTACAGTAGATGGCTTCAAAAACAACAAAAAATCAGTAGACAATCAAAATTCTCTATTGCTTTTTTGGGGATATTTGATCAAGAAGCAAGGAAAAAACATTACACATCTTGAAGGGATCCACAATCATTTCAAAGATTGGGCACTATCACCGAATTTTTTATGATGATGCGAGCTTTAAAATAAATAATGAAAAGTTGCTGCTTTCTATTGAGTTGTTACTTGCTTGTTTGGTTTTGGGAAAGAGGACAAGTTTTCAGAGCTGATAATCACATTCGTCTTCAGCCTTTTAAAAGGCTGTTGGTTATTTTAACTAATGTTGTGTCATATGCATATCCCTGGACAGAAATATTATATTATTCCTAGAAATGAAATAATTGACTTCTGATGCGGTTTTCATGTTCCTACAGCATCAGAAAGAGATACGCGCTATTTTTTTTTTCAGATGCAGCATATTGTGAAAAGTGTCCAGATGATCAGTATTCCAATAAGAAGAGAGATCAATGTGTCCCCAAAAGTATCAGTTTCTTATCCTATGAAGAATCATTGGGACTCATCCTGGCTTTCTTTGCCATTGCTTTGTCCCTAACCACTGCCTTTATTCTGGGAATCTTCGTTATATACTGAGACACTCCCATAGTCAAAGCCAACAACCGTGAACTCGCCTATGTCGTTCTGGTTTCACTCCTATTTTCTTTCTTGACCTCCCTTCTATTCATCGACCGCCCCATGAAAATGACCTGTCTCCTTCAACAAACCATTTTCAGTATTGTTTTCTCTGTTGCTGTGTCTTCTTTGCTGGCCAAGACTGTAATGGCGGTGACAGCAGGATGACGAAATGGCTGGGGAAGGATCTGGCCCACTCTATTGTTTTATCCTGCTCTGGTATTTAAGTAGGCATCTGTATGACATGGCTGGGAATCTTTCCCCCGTTCCCAGATTCTGACTTTCATTCCCAGCCAGAACACATCCTACTGCAGTGCAACGAAGGTTCAGTGGCCATGTTCTACACTGCCCTTGGCTACATGGGTTTTCTGGCTGCCATCTGTTTCTTGGTGGCATTTCTGGCTCGAAATCTGTCAGGGACCTTCAGTGAAGCCAAACTGATCACCTTCAGCATGTTGGTTTTTTGCAGTGTTTGGATCTCCTTTGTCCCCACCTATCTGAGCACCAAAGGGAAATACATGGTGGCTGTGCAGATCTTCTCCATCTTGGCCTCCAGCCTGGGTTTACTGGGATGCATTTTTATCCCCAAATGCTACATTATTACCCTGAGACCTGACATGAACACCAAGGAACATCTGATGATGAAAACTCATTAAGGCTCCTTATGTTGGTGTTTATTTTTGTTCAGTAGACATGCAGTGTAAAATCACATACCTTGAACTAATGTTTTATGTATTATTGCTTATTTTTCTTCTTTCCATGTGAATTTTGAATTATAATAATTAAGTAATAAAGTTGCTGAAACAATTCAAACTATTTCAATTAAGCATATCCTTCAATTGTCACAATCTGAATTGATGTTAAATCATAACTATCATTAATGACATTAATAAAATTTCTGAAACCAGCCCAGATAAACTGTTACCAGAAATGTTCTGATATGGTTTTAGACTAAAATAAGGACTATGGCTAATGATGTGTGTTTTTGTTTCTTTATAGGTTGGTGTTATATTTCATTTTCTGGAATGATGTTCTGACTATTAAAAAAACCATTAATTTCAAATATATACTTGATTGGTATCTTCTGGCTGGATAATGTAAGATCATTTATAGATAGATAAATGAGTTAGATAGATGGGATAAGCAGAGAGACAGCTAACATTCTATATATTAAGAATAGATAAAATATCACCATGAACATTGGAGCAACTTTTACTCTTTTCTCTGAATAAATTAATGAGACCAATTGTTATTTTTGACAGTCTTCAATCAAAAGAAAAATGTGTACAACTCTGAATGATTTTCAAGGGAAAATCATGTAGACACCTGATGTGACAATGAAGGTGTGCTTATGAGTATTAAAATTGGTTCCTGCTTTTTAGCCATGTCCATGTCCGTATCCATTTCCATATACATATAGTGTGTGCATGTCTGTTTGTGTCTGGGGGTCCTGCCAACTTAGCTATTGAAAAGCATGTAAATTCAAGTAGATAAATAGGTGCCAGTTCAGTGTGAAAGGAACAATGTTCTGTGCATCTACGGTGTATAGTCATACCAGCCATTTGACCATGGAAGCATCTTCAGATAGAGCTGGCTCTTCATTTCCGAATCAAAGGTGAGCATTGCCCCTTGTCTTGGTCTCTCAATGCCATTTCCTCCGCCTTCCACACTATCTCTCTTTCATTCAGAAAGCATTGGTAAAGCAAAGCCCTCCCAAATGCAATTTCAGTGTATTTTTTTTCACAAACCGACCAGTTCCAGCCATTATGATGAATCAGGATTCTAGATTGTCCGAATTTTGATTTCTGGCATTGTAATGTGAAACCTACCCTAGCCACTTCTAGGTTATCTGCAAAGGTGAGAAATATTTCCTCCCTCCAATTATTTACCAAATCAAAGTGTCCAGAGCCCAGCATTCAACAGGAATGAACTCAATTAGAATGAAATGGGATATGGTTTCCTTTCTAAGCAGAGGGTTGGGCTACAAGAGCTCCAAGTCCCTTCAAACTCTGTTATTCTCTTCTCTTCTCTTCTCTTCTCTTCTCTTCTCTTCTCTTCTCTTCTCTTCTCTTCTCTTCTCTTCTCTTCTCTTCTCTTCTCTTCTCTTCTCTTCTCTTCTCTTCTCTTCCCTTCCCTTCCCTTCCCTTCCCTTCCGCTCCGCTCCGCTCCGCTCCGCTCCGCTCCGCTCCCTTCCATTCCATTCCATTCCATTCCATTCCATTCCATTCCATTCCATTCTATTCTATTCTATTCTATTCTATTCTATTCTATTCTATTCTACTCTATTCTAACTCTGCTATTCCTGCTCATGCATCTCCCACTGGCCAGATGGTCTTTCGGGGTCTGCTGGGCATGCACTTAAGGCGCTTGGTGCTAAAAAGGTTAGCCATCACTGTCATATAACATTGGCCATGGGCTCAGCTCATGTTATTTAGCCCTTCACCTTCAGCCATTGCTGGTATTGTACTGATATAGCATCATCTCTTGGTTCCCTATTAGATTTCCTATGTAAGAGACAGCAAATATCGTCACATCATGAAGAAGTCAGTAACACGCTGTTTTTCAGATTAATGCACCAGGGAATTTTGACTAGATCTTCTTTGTAACCAGGAAGACTGATAGTCGTCCAAATTTGGATTGATACAAGATATTTAACAGGGGCCTCCAATAGGTTGCTCAATATATCATGATCTGGAATTAACCGTTCTGGAATATTTAACCTTCATTGAGAAAGATGGCCTCATCCACATCAGACAAAATAAGAAGGAAGCATAATGGCCCATTGCCTAGTTTAAGAACATTGAACTGTTTCCCTACATTTTAAGCTTTAGAATCTCAAGAATAGGTTTGCAGACTAAAAAACAATCAAACTTCCCTGAATTGTTCCTTTCTTGATTCTCAAATTAGGATTATTCTCCTGAGTCAAACGAAACTCTTTTCTCCAACTGCCCACTTTTGTGCCAATATTCATTCCCAATTCCCCTTCTCAATTTAAAAATCATGATTATTTATTCTACTTTGGGATTTCCACCACCGCAATTAGTTGCCAATCAATGTGACAATCCAATGGGATAGACAGCCCCTGATTTGTAACAGCCTCCTTCAGTGATGAGGTTGGGGTAAAGGTGGGAAAATACTGTAGCAGTCTAAAATTTCGAAGATAAAACTTCCAAATCTGGAGGCAAACTGGACCTTCCTAACTGTCATTGTGGTCTTCTGTGATCTCTGAGATTTAACTCTATGCTGAAGAAAGAACTATAGGAAGGATCTCCTGCAGGATATGTCAAATGTTGCTGCTGCTGCATGTACAGCTTTTTCTGCTTCAGCTTCTGTCTCAAATTCCTTGTGCCAGTATGCTGATGAAATGTCCATTTGAAGTGATAATAGAAGAAAAGGAATGGTTCCATTACTACAAAGCCGGAGACTACTGGATTACTGGAATAATGTCTGGAGTCGCAGGTCTATTTTACCAATTTTCATTCTCCAAACCTCCAACCCACCAATTAAAAAGGTAATTGTCAGCACGTCCTGGATTCTGGTGATTGATCATACCTGCTCCAATGTCTTTTCTAGGAATGATTTCTTTCTCCTATTCCTCACCTTGAGAAAGGCAAGTCATTATTGCTCATCCAAATTTGCTTTAGAGGAAAAGCTCCAGGGGAATATGATGATTTTGTAAAATCAGAGTTTGCAAAGTTCCTTTTAAGCTCTTCAACAGCACTGGGCAACACTGCGCGTTGCCAATACTGTCCTATAATAACTCTTTCCTGGATGGGTTCTGCCTGCTTTCAAAATGATTACCTTGGGACTGTGGAGTCAGCAACTTATTTATTCATATTTATCTTATTTATTTATTAACAATAGTGAAACAATGATAAACTGATTGAATGAATACCTTTAGACAGAGTGAGATTTCTTATACTTTCTCCCCACTGTTTCTTCCCTTCCTTACATTTACTATATAATTCCTACCACTCTCTCTACTCTTTCTTTCCATCCTTTAAAACTTTTGTGGCTTCCCTGTTCCTTTTGGTTTAAATAAAAGGGATACCTTTTAAAAACCAAATTCAAGGAGGGCAGAGACTTTAGGTGATAAGTTAATGTTTAGTCACAAAGGAATCATATTAACTGTAGTTAACTGTAGAATAGAAGACAATAACTCTAAAGCCATGAATATTCTGCATCAAATCTCTAGGTCTAAAAAGCTCTTGTTGAAGAGATAACCCTCTTCAGATAGGTAATACCTCTTATTAATCCAGCACTTGAATCCAGCTGTTAGTCATCTCCAGGATGGTATAATAGGAAGAAATAAAATAATGTAATCACAACGTACATTTTATACACTTGGTGAAGGTAAAGGTTCCCCTTGCACCTATGTGTTAGTCGTTTCTGGCTCTTGGAGCATTGCTCATCTCCGTTACAAAGCCAAAGAGCCAGCGCTGTCCGAAGACATCGCTGTCGTCATGTGGCCGGCATGACCATGGAGACTAAATGCCGAAGGAGCATGGGATGCTGTTACCTTCCCACCAAAGTGGTCCCTATTTTTCTGCTTGCATTTTTATATGCTTTCAAACTGCTAGGTTGGCAGAAGGTGGAACAAGTAACAGGAGCTCACTCCATTATGTGGTGCTTGGGATTTGAACCGCCAAACTACCAACTTTTCTGATCGACAACCTTAGTGTCTTAGCCACTGAGCCACCGCTTCCCTATACACTTGGTGGCATCCCTTATTAACATTTGGAGGAGTGGGAAGTTATAGATTTCTCCTCCCGCCCTCAAGCATTGGACTAGAATGGGGGTTGCAAGATGTGAGCATATGTAATCTGGTGCCTGGGGGTAAGGATATTATTTTAATTACATTTTATGGATTGTTGTGAATTGATATGAGTGATATATTAGCTTTGCAAATAGTTAAGTCAATAAAATAAATACTTTGGATTTGCAAAAGTTTATTCTAAGCAGACTGAAGCTGTTACAATAGAAAGAAACCTTCACACTTTCTTTTTGAGTAAAAAGTTACTATTGTAACTGTTTTCCTTACCTGGCTACTGAACTATAAGAATAATTTTCCTCATTTTTCCCTCCCCAGTCATAATTTGTAGAACTTTATAGGCAGAATCATTTCTGGTGATTTTGATAGGATTCCTTTGACCCTGACAAAATAGGCTTGCTATGTCTCTCTGATAGTTCTTTTGGCAAGAAGCTCCTAGTGGTATGAATTTCTCATAGAATATTCAAAAATGTCTTATCACCTGTGAAGTCCAAATAAATGGAATAGTTTAATTGAATAATAAGTATGTGATTATCTTTTTGGCATTGCACTATATAGATATAAAGCTACAGTAAATATGACATGCTTTCATGAAAGTCCAAACTGAAGATTTATTTAATTATTTATTCATTGGAATTTGTCAAACAAAAATGAGAACAAGAATAAAAGGATAAAAAAATACAATGACAGGGACATTTAGTGCACTTACTCATGCCCCCCTCTACTGACCACTTAAGTATGACGTAAGGTCCACGGAAGTTAATTTGTGACTGAAACTGTGAAAATTTGTAGCTGAGACAACTGAATCAGGTAGGGCATTCCAGACTTTGACCACTCTATTACAGGAATCATATTTTTTTACAGTCAAGTTTAGAACGATATACATTGAGTTTAAAGCGGTTGTTCATGCACCTATTATTGCGATTAAAACAGAAAAAGTAATTTACAGATAAAACATAACTATGTATAATTTTTGGATGCAATACTTAGGTCTGACCACAAGCAATGCAGTTCTAAATTATTCAACTGAGAGTTTTGAGTCCAGTAGCAAAAGGAATTCTATTGTATACAGAAGAGTGCAAGAGTTTCTCGTGAAGTACTTCTGAATCTGCTTGATTGTATTGATGTCAGATATTTGGTGGGGATTCCAAACAGCTGAATAATACTCTAAAATTGGTCTAGCATAAGTTTTTAAACTCTAATTAGCAATTCAATGTTTCCAGAAAAAAAGTTTGCAAAATTAAGTTTACAACTCTTAATGTTTTTTTAGCAATGCTGTTACAGTGAACTTTGGAGCATAAATCATCAGAGATAAGTACACCTAGATCCTTTACTAAGTGAGGGTCATCCGTTAGATCAAGCCACCTAGCTTATTCTTGACATTCTGATTGCATTTACGAATATGTAAGACAGAGCATTTATTAATCGAAATTTGAATTTGCCAAATAGATGACAAATAGCAGTCGTGATCACTTTGGAAAACAACAGAATTATCTGTAGAATTGAATAATTTACATCATCAGCGAAAAGAATGCAATTGCTTTTAAATTGATCACATAAATCGTTGATATAGAGCAAAACAAGATGATGAAATTTCTTATGTTGCAGTGAGAACAATTTCTACCACATTCTGCCCTTCTTGTTGGCTGTTCATGAAGTCAATCAGAATTCAAGGCTCTTACCCAACATCACCCTGGGCTACAACATCTATCAGAACTTTTTCAATGCAAGAATGACATATGAGGCCATGCTGGATGTGCTGTCTACAGGACAGGAGAACGTCCCAAACTACAGATGTGGAAGACAAAAGAACCTGCTGGCTATTCTTGAAGAGATGGATTCTGAACTCTTTGATCACATTTCCAATGTCTTGCGCATCTATAAAATTCCACAGGTACAAAGCCAAATGAAATTAATTCCATTTTGTAAATTGTTCAGATTTGCCAAGAAGGCAGCACTTGTATATATTTCTCCAAATAAACTGAAAGTCAGAGAGTAAATATTAGAAGAGCTGAAAGAATTATTAATTCACAAAATGTGTGTGTATGTGTATACATACATATGTATATAAGGTAAAGGTAAAGATTCACCTCAAACATACGTGCTAGTCATTTCCGGGTCTAGGGGGCAGTGCTCATCTCCATTTGAAAGCGGAAGATCCAACACTGTCCGAAGACGTCTCTGTGGTCATGTGGCTGGCATGACTAAATGCTGAAGGTGCACAGAACACTGTTACCTTCCCACCAAACTGGTCCCTGTTTCTCAACTTTCATTTTGAACATGCTTTTGAACTGCTGGGTTGGCAGAAGCTGGGACAAGTAGCGAGAGCTCACTCCGTTAGGCAGCGCTAGGCATTCAAACTACCGAACTGCTGATCTTTCTGATGAACAAGTTCAGCATCTTAGCCACCGAGATACTGCATCCCCACGTACATGTGTGTGTCTACATGATATATATATATATATATATATATATATATATATATATATATATATATATAGATAGATAGATAGATAGATAGATAGATAGATAGATAGATAGATAGATAGATAGATAGATAGATATATAGATATAGATATATATAGATATATAGATAGATAGATAGATAGATAGATAGATAGATAGATAGATAGATAGATAGATAGATATAAATATATATACACACACATAATCCCTCCCTGATATGCCCAATGTATTTCCTAATTGAATGCACAAGTCGCTAAATGCAAATGAGGGATCTCATGGTGAGGTAGACCATGCAGAGCCTAATGTTGGAAGAGGCCACCCAAAGTCTCCCCTGATAGCTCATGCTCAGTTACAATCTCTTGGGGCCCCATATTTCCTTCCCCTCCCCCATATCCTGCCCTGGGTCTCCATAGGCACTGAGTCTCCTTTGTTAGCCTTCTGGATCCACTTCCTTCCTGCATCCCATTTCCCATGGATTGCTTATTTTTTTGAAGATCTCCAGAGCTCCAGAAGAGGCTGGCCCAGTGGAAGAGAAGCTGAAGTGTTTTATTCAAATGATGGTGAAGCTATAAGAATGTGAAATCTAAGGAAAACATTTTCTTAGGGGAGATATAATAGCAGTGTTCCAATATCTCAGGGGCTGCCACAAAGAAGAGGGAGTCAAGCTGTTCTCCAAAGCACCTGAAGGCAGGACAAGAAGCAACTTAGTGGAAACTAATCAAGGAGAGAAGCAACTTAGAACTAAGGAGAAATTTCCTGACAGTTAGAACAATTAATCAGTTGAACCACTTGTCTCTAGAAGTGTGAATGCTCCAACCCTGGAAGTTTTTAAGAAGAGATTGGATAACCATTTGTCTGAAGTAGTGTAGGGTTTTCTGCCTAGGCAGAGGGGCTGGACTAGAAGACCTCCAAGGTCTTTTCCAACTCTGTTATTCTATTATTTTCACCAGCTTCTGGTTAAGAGTTTGGCTTCGAACCATGTGACCAGTAGGCCTCTGGTAGTAGAAAAGGCCTGGGTGTGACCATTGGGGAATATTGAAAATTATGATTTTTGAAAAGTAAAACTTCGTCATAGAACGTATGAGGATTGAATCAGTCACTTTTAAACATTTTGCAAATGTAGTGACCAATACAAAATAGATTTTGTATGGTCAGAGACTACCATTTTTTCCTTGAAAATATCCAGCAATGGAGCTCCAGGAGACAAGCTGTTCCAACTCTTAATAACTCTCACAGTAAGGAATTCCTCATTTTTGTAATCTTGAGACTGAGGTAAAAAATTCAAAAGAAAGATATGAAGAAAAAAACAAATAGGTCAAGATAGCTAGAGGGCACTTCCAGAAAGCAGGTTTTACATACTTTCTCTAGTGTATAAGACAGAATAAAATATGTCATAATATTATTTCCTATTTTGAACAGGAGCTTGGCACAATGCCTGTTGTCTTGGTTTTTTTTTAAGTTAGGTTATTAAACTGATCCCTGAACTTTATTAAACTGAAATAAATTCAGCCAATTCAAGAGTTTATATAGAAATAATTGAAATTAATGATATGAATGAAGAGAATGAAATAATGTACCAATATTAAACAATTGCTAGGTGGGAGATATAACAAACAATATTTCAAGTACAAGATATGAAACCATCAAATAAGCAGTAATAATCCATGAGAAATTAATATGTTTGTCAGTTTAAAAAGCTATTCCATGAGTGTATAGCATTATTCCAGTATTTGAGAGGCTGCCACAAAGAGGAGGAGGTCCATTTATTTTCCAAAGCACCTGAGAGCAGGACAAGAAACAATGGATGGAAACTAATCAAGGAGAGAAGCAACCTGAAATTAAGGAGACACTTCCTAACAGTGAGGACAATTAACCAGTGGAACAACTTTGCCTTCAGACATTTTGGGAGCTTCATCACTGTGAGGTTTTCAAGAAGAGTCTGGAGAATCACTTGTCTGAAATGGTATTGGGTCTCCTGCTTGAGCAGGAGCTGTACTAGGGTAGGGGGTATCACTCGGGTTCATTGAGGGCCACATCAGAGTTATGTTTGACATCAGGGGGAGGCATGGCCAAGGTGGGCATGGCCTGCATGATGTCACTTGTGTCAGGGGCACCTGTTGTGGCCCAAATGTTCTGCCAGTGAAAACAGAACTTGGGTGGGCATGTACTGCCCTTGCAAAGTCTATTTTTTTTTTGGACAGCCTACTGCAACCCGCTGCCAGTCAAAATGGAGCTCAGGAGAGCCATTTGTGGCCCTCTCTCATTCCATTTTCACTGGCATAGGCATCGCGGGCCGGTCCTTTGCTATTTACAGGACAGCCTAGCAGGCCAGATCTAAGCATCCCACAGGCGGGATCCAGCCCCTGGGTCTTGAGGTTGACAGGCCTGGACTAGGGTCTCCTGCTTGAGCAGGTAGTTGGACTAGAAGACTTTCTAGCTCTATTCTCAGTGACTAACTGATTGAGTGGTTGGATGATCCACAGAGTTGTAACGTGACCAGAAGGGTGTGCTCTATGAGGACCAACAATGAGCATTACCCACAGATAATTCAGAGCTCACTGGTGTCAGGGTTCTGACAAATGCTCTAATTAATTCATGAACCTCAAGCAGAGTTTCAAAAGAAATCCAATTATTTATTAGGAGCAACATATTGGCACTTTTCTCAAGTCCAGTCAGCTCTGCCCTACATAATTTATTGTCCACTATGACCCTTTTTCACTCCTCCTCCCAGGGTGTGTCATAAATCACATTCTCCAACTAAGCACTTTCGCCGGGCTGTGGAAAACACGCCTCTCTGCTTGGTTTGGCAAATTGAGACACAATCTGGAGAAAGGTATGCTTGGAATGTGCTTCTGATCATAGCAATGAACTGCTCCATCAGATCTCCCCACCCTTTCTTCTTATGGCAACTTGAGAGCAAGCCAGGAATGCTTTATGAGTAACACCTGGTTTCAAAGTGAGCAAACAAGACAACAGGACAGAACATCAAGGGAACTTGCAAAATTCATTCATTTATCGTTTGAAACGTGTCTCAGCAGTGGGGGAAGGCCCTTAGATTTACCATCTGACTTTCATCGTTAAAACTGTCACAAACTACCAATACCTTCTCTTTTATCTTAGATCAACTACAATGTCATCAACCAGGTGGCTGAGCAAAATCATCATTTCCCTTTTTCATATCGGATGACCCCAAACCAAGAACCTCCTTACTCAGCTATTGCCCAGCTGCTCCTGCAGTTCCAATGGACGTGGATTGGCCTCCTTTCTCAGGACAATGAAAAAGGAGAAAAATTCAAAAGACGCTTGGAAGTTCTCGCTCTAAAAAATGGGATTTGCATTGTCCTCTCAGGAACCATCCCAGAAGCAAATATGAACACAAATTCTGGAGAAACTGTCATGCAAGAAAAAAGGAAAATGTTCAATTCTCTTATCAAGAGTAAAATAAAAATTATAGTATGTCAATTGGATGATCAGGCCTCGGGAATTTTAGCAGCAATAATACAAATAATTGATATGACTAATAAATCCATGATGGGAAGGGTGTGGATAGCCACAACTTTGAAAGCTTTAAGTGTAAGTATATTTGACCTCTGGGTTGATCTCCAAAATAAATATGCTTTGTTTTCCTTTCTCATCAAGACAAAGAGAAGGACTCAGTATTATGACTTTAAATCTTATGCATCTATGGTCATATTGTATGGAAAGGAAGTGTTCCAATGTTCCTATTCAAATCCTCTGTTATCAAAGAAAGTTTGGAAAAAATGCAGAGAAAAAGAGAATTGGGAATTTCCACCTCATGATGTGATTGCAAGTATCCTGTCTCAGGATTCCTCCAGTATTTCCCAAATAATTCAAATTGTCACCTGGGTCCTCAATACTGCCTCTTCCTCCCAACGGAGCAAGAGGAGAATGCAAGTTGGATACCGTCAACCATCCCAGATTGTACAGCCATGGCAGGTAAGTCTTCTCCTTTGAGGCTCCATTGATTCTCCCCTTCCAATTCATCAATATTAAATTAGATGTCAAAAGGGTTGAGATATTTCAAACAGCAGTTGCCCAGTTAGTGGTATTTGAGAGTGAATGTCAACCCTGAAGCTGACCTGACTTACGCCATTTTGATGCTTTAAGGTTGCCGCACTGGAACTTAGGGATAGGGAGGGGGGATAGAGATAACTGGGGTTTTGTAGCCAAAACAAAATATTTTCTCTTGGGAACCAAGAATATTCCCACTGATGGCTGAAGGGAGGATGAGTGAAGTCACCAGGCAACCAGACAATACCTTGATTCGATTATATGATTGGTTGCTTGGAAAGGAGAGGAAAACTTTAATTAAGTGAAAACCATAGGAACATTTAGAGTCAGATTTCAGCAGTCTATGCCTAAGTGATATGTCCAATAAAAATGATATTTGAGGAACCCACTTGCCTCAGAGTCCTGTTTGCTATTGGCATATTACTTGGAACCAGATAGTAAGTTAGAGAGAGAGAGAAGTGATAGAGAAAAATATTCGAAAGTTAGACAACCTGTGCTAGTTTGAGATGTTTTTGTGACAGAAATAGCTCAATGCTGACAAAATGTCAAAATTAAACAAGCATCAGAATAGTCTAGCAATCCTCAACCTTTTATTGTGATCACAAAGTATCTAATCTCCAAGCTAAGGAGTTCAGCTGGGTTGTTTGTTCTGGATTAAAATTGGACTTTGCTGGTGTTATGATATGTTCAGCCACATACAGCTACCCTGGATTGAGTTAAAGTTTACTTTAAGAAATAATAACAATAACAACACAACAACAACAACAACAACAACAACAACAACAATAATAATAATAATAATAATAATAATAATATAATAATAATAATAATAATAATAATTATTATTATTATTTATATACCGCTCCTCTCTCGAAGGACTCGGAGCGATGCACAGCCATATAATTAAGAACATTAAATATGCAAAAGTTAAAACTAAATTAAATTAAAGACCCTGGCTGTAAAACAGTTAAAAGCCCTCCCTTAAACCCTAAAATTTAATATAAAAATTAAAATACCCAAATCTAAAATCAGCTCAAGCCGGCCTGGTTCAAGAGCCAGGTTTTCAGGGCACACCTGAAGGTCCCCAGGTCCATGGCTGTACGTAACTCTGGAGGCAACCCATTCCAGAGGGCAGACGCCCCCACAGAGAAGGCCCTATTCCTCGGGGTCACCAGCCGGCAGATAGATGCCGATGGGACCCTCAAGAGACCCTCCCTGTGGGAGCGCACCGGACGGTGAGAGGAAACTGGCAGAATGCGGTCTTGTAAATATCTTGGTCCGATGCCATGAAGCGCTTTAAAAGTTAACACTAAAATATTAAAGCGCACCTGAGAGGCCACTGGCAACCAATGCAGCTCACGCAGGAGGGGCATTACATGAGAGAACCTTGACACCCCCATAACCACCCACGCGGCTGCATTCTGTACCAGTTGAAACCTCGTGATGCTCCCACTCAGGAGCCCCATGTAGAGGGCATTACAGTAGTCCAGTCGGGAGGTGACCAGGGCATGAGTGACTGTGCATAAAGCATCCCAATCCAGAAAGGGTCGCATCTGGCATATCAGGCGAACCTGATAAAATGCCCCCCTGGAGACGGCCGTAATGTGATCTTCCAAGGATAGCCGTGCATCCTGGAGGACCCCCAGATTGCGAGCCCTCCCTGAAGGGGGCAAAATCTCACCCCCAATAGCCAGCGAAGGAACTATCTGGCTATATTGGGATGCCGGAAACCACAGCCACTCAGTCTTGGAAGGATTGAGTCGGAGCTTGTTCCTGCCCATCCAGTTCCGCACGGCCTCCAGACAACGGGACATGACCTCCATGGCATCGTTGGGGTGGCTTGGGGTGGAGATGTACAGCTGAGTATCATCAGCGTACAGATGACACTTCACCCCAAAGCCACAGATGATCTCCCCCAGCGGCTTCACATAAATGTTGAACAAGAGAGGAGAGAGGACCGACCCCTGAGGCACCCCACAATCGAGGGGCCTAGAGGTGGACCTCTCCCCCCTTGCCAACACAAATTGCAGGCGGTCAGAGAAGAAGGAGGAGAACCACTGCAACACAGTACCCCCAACCCCCGCAACCGCCGCAATAGGATACTATGGTTGATAGTATCAAAAGCTGCTGATTGGTCTAATAGGATCAGGACAGAGGAATAACCCCTGTCACGTGCCCTCCAAAGATCATCAACCAATGTGACCAATGCCGTTTCAGTGCTATGTCCGGGCCTGAAGCCTGATTGGAAGGGATCCAGGTACATATCTTCATCCAGGTACTGCGGAAGCTGACCTGCCACCACACTCTCAACAACCTTCGCCACAAAGGGAAGGTTGGAGGCAGAATGATAGTTGTTCAAAAGAGTTGGGTCCAGGGAGGGCTTCTTGAGGAGGGGTCGCACCACCGCCATTTTCAAGGTAGTGGGGAGTGAGCCCTCTATCAAAGAAGCGTTAACATTTCCCTGGAGCCAACTCCGCGTCACATTTCTGGTGGTAGAAACCAGCCAGGAGGGGCAAGGGTCCTATAAACATGTGGTGGTATTCAGCCGCCCCAGTAGCCTGTCTATACCCTCAGCGGTCACAGGGTCAAACTCATCCCAGATAACTATCTCAAGACTCGCCACGGTCACCTCCCCCGGACCTCCAACTAGAGTCCAGACCGTCGAATCTGAGCGAATTTTATCATTCAGGAATCGAGGAAGAAAACTACCTCCGCCCTTCCCTGCAAGAGATCCTCCGCGGCTACGGCCCAAGCAGGGAGGGGTTACTCTAAACAGGGCGGCGGGTCATTTTCTGCCGCGATGCAATAAGGGCGCGAGAAGTGAGAAGGCGTCACCGCCCTCTGCGAACTAGGTAGGTCATAAATAGGGACTAACTGTGTTCGGTCGGAATCGGCGGACTGGCCTCCCACGACGGCCTCCAGATGTCTTTTTCCGGCATTCATCTCCCTCAGGCTCCTCCCTAAACCAATGGAGCCGAGCGAGATCTATGCCGGGCAGCGATCACAAAGGCACAAACGCGGTTCCAGGAACCTTGGCAGCAGCCTATCCCAGGGAGCTACAGTCTGTGGCCGAGTTATGAGCCAGAGGTAATGGTAGGGCCCAAGCTCAGTCTGGAACCATTCAGGTATCCAAGAGGCGCCTGGGGGGGAACCATCTCCTCGGTCCACCTCCCGGCAATGTGGCTTGGCAGTATAGTCTAAAGGAGAGAATGAGCGAAGTCTAGTCTAAGGGGAGAAGATCAGATATTACAAGGTTTAACAATAATCCCTAACCGATCAGTTCAACATGGCCAAGAGGCCAAATCAGGGGCCAGCAGTG